>CABFOV010003880.1:0-44304 GCA_902141375.1 Timema poppense | reverse complement strand
TTACTCCTCTTCCTATCTATACGCTGTTGGTTTCTTCATCATTCAGCCTCACCTTCACTCGCTGTCCCAGGTACAGGTTTGCAATCAGCCTTCTGTCCCTCCAGTTTATTGATGAAAAGTAGCTTTGAGATTTGACATTCCTTAGTCAGCCACCACTTGAATTAATTAGATATAAAGCTTTAAAGTAAACAGAAACTCATTTCTGATATGTTAGGGGCTGTCAAAGATTTTTAGTTAAGAATAAAGCTACTTGGAAAACCAATGGAAAAGGCTGGTGGTATTTTATTTCCTTTGATTTGCTTTGTAGAAAAGGACCAATAAATATTTTCTTTCGTAGTGTTTGTTCTGAAAAAATGACTAATTTGTTTGTTCATTATTTTAATAATTAGATTCAATATTTGTGTGGTAGCTATGTGTCTTTGAAAATCCAATATTGAATTCAACGATGCTTCAGAAAACTTGAAGAGAGAATTAATATAACTTCAGTATTAGTCAATTTTGCATAGTAGTTTCGGCAAGAACATTCTAATTATTTCTAATGTTTCTTTATCAGTTTCTTGATTCTTTGGATTAATAAGTTAGTACCAAGCTTGGTATGTGAAAGTATTAGATAGCAGTTATTGGGGAAAAATCACAGTTGCATTAAAAATCAATCAGCCATGTGCACTTATATAATAATATAATGTGATGTAAATTGGCATTTAGAAAATAAAACTAAATGTTTTCTTTCAGAGCAAAGACAGACCTAAATAAAGCAAGTTTAACCTATTGTCATTATAATATTTGGTTTTTTGGCCAATAGAGGTGTTAAAAGCATATTATATCTTTCAATGTACCCAACAGCCTAAAGAGTTGAGCACTACTGGCCGGGCCAGATTTCCCACTAGGTAGCATAGGCATAGGGTCTAGGGCTGACAATAAAAGTGATATATTTAAAAATTGAAAATTTGCCTTGAAAAATAAGGGGAAAATATTTTGAGAAAGAAAAATAATACAACTAAAATGTTAAAAATATTTCACAATATCTAAATTACCAATACAATTTCCTAAATATAATTTTTTCTCTTCGTGTTGCAGAAAAATCTTATTAACATCCGCAAAGTGCATATTATTAAATTAATATCACAGTCAATGTACAGATGATCCAAAGATAATTGACGATCTTGACTCATAGTTGAGAGTGTACAATCCTTGATTTGCTAATTGCAATGCTTCCCTAAAATTAAAAAGGAAATAAAGAAAATAAAAGTAAAATAATGTTAAAACAAATTATTATAATTAGAAACCTCGCCAACAAGAATACTGTTAATATTGGTTGAGATGGCAGCACTTCTTTCTTAGAGCAAGCAATACTTTCTCAGACTGACCAGCTAGAGAGCTGGTCTTGCTCTTTACTCTGTCATTTGTTTGTTTCCGGGTCTGCCCGAACCTCATCGGGGAAAGAGAAGCAGCGTTCTCCTAGGCGAGTAATGGCTTAATTAACTTTCGTGATTGATGTATAATCGTAGCTAGTATACTGTTAAAATCTTATTCTTAGGTTATTAGCAACATTTATTGTTTCTATATATAATTATGGGCATTATATTTCAAAATAAAGTATTTATCACAAATTTAGAGTAAGTATAGTTTTATTTTACAAGAATATTGATGCTTGTTTGATCTTCCAAGGTAAGCGGTTTGTTTCTCTGTGTACAGTAGCAGAATGATGGATACGTCAACAAACGCGACAGTGGAAAAGAAGGGTTGCTGTGTCGAAAATCATAAGTAATAGTTTGGAGCATTTTTTTTTAGTCTTTTGGTGAAAAAAGAAAATAATTGAAATAGGTAGACCCACTAAATCTTTAGGTGTAGCAACAAAATACTTTGACATTCCAACACTCAATTTTATGAAAATATTTATTAATTATCAGGGTACTGGGTTGGTGGAAAACTATATAAATTGACTTAAAATTTACTAATGATAATGGTGTGTATAATAAATCTGGTTTGAGTGATATAATAATATTTGCAAATCTATTAAAAGGGATGCCAAATGTCAAACTTATTTGCAGGCCACAACTCAAGACAAAACATCTGCAATCCTAAATTTAACATTATCATCATTTGAATTCGAATTACAATTATTATTTTAATATATATCATTTAATGATTGAGTAATATTTTTAAGATCACTAATGATTTTGCTTTATTCCATTCATATTTTGTGTCACGCTCTACCTTTATTCCCCATAGTACTTATAAAAAAAAACAGTGTGAGCTTCCAATTAAATTATGGTCTATGATCACCTTTATTGTAGCCTCAGTGCTTCCCTTTGCCCAGAATTGACCACACACCACTGGATTGGTCCTATTTTCAGTCGAAATTTAACTAAAACCAACTATTAGTACACTGATTTTTAACTATAAGTGAACTATTTTCTAGTTAAAATCAAATTGTATAGTTTAGTTGGAAATCTATTCACTAATATTAATAAAATATTACACAATACCTAATGTGATAAATTGTATGTATTAGTTGGAAACTAGCTATTAGCAGTTATTTATTTACTTCTAGAACTCAGATGCCAAGAGTTCAAAAATCACTGGAAATAATTATTTTGTTAATGTTTACTTTAGTATGGAACTATTTTACATTAGCATTACTTTTTAAGTACTTTATGTATGGTCTCTGCTTTGGGAAATGTTGGTTACAACTATTTATCTTAATTATGTCATCCCTTAGGGCCAAGTCAACCAGTTTTACAGAACATAGGCCTACACCTTACTTCAATGGAGTCAAGTACCAATGAGATTGATGCCTTCTGGGTGTGCTGCTGAGATTTTCATTAAATCATTGCCTAATTCGTTGACTTGGTGCCACATTGGTGAAAGGCTGGACCAACCACTGAATCTGTTTGTGATATAGGTCTTGGTTCCAGGATGGAGCTAAAACATAAAATAGTAGGAAACTTGGTAATTTATCAATGTACTTTATAATTCCTAGGCATCAAATAATCTAGGCCTATTTTTAAGGTTTGAATGCCAATAACCATTGAAACTAGGCGACCTTTTTCAAATCCATGATTTAAGTATATATTTTAACAATCCTTGTGTTGTGGTTAACTAAGATAGCACACTTAGATCCTTTTTTTATAAACAATTTTTATATATTTTCCAAAATTATCAATTATTTATTGTCATGTCAAGATTCTTTAGCTTAGTCATTAGGGCAGGGCTATTCAATTGGTAGCCCACGGGCCACATCCGGTCCGCCAAGCTCCGCAGATTTAAAGTCCAACTACTGTATCACTGGAGATGTGTCGTATAGTTAAGACAGTATGAAGAAGCACCTAATCTTGAACGATCTGAGAGATCCTCCATCTCTTATCAGTGGTGGAGAAAACTGCAAGCCCAGTGTTACTCAGTTCTTGGCACCACCAACATTGTGTGTTTACAAGAGTGTGTGAGCTTACTCTCCAGGGGTGTGCACTCTAGACCCGATATCTCTTCCTCCACGTAAAGACTGAGCTATATAACATATTCTTGGTTTTGACCCTGAACAATGCAGGTGACCAGGCAACAAAGTAGCTGAGAGTGACCCACATCACTTCTCCCCTCCACCCAACAGTAGCTGATCTCTCATCAGTTTATATTTGCCTGGCTTATTGTTCATGTGTTATTTATAGTATTAGCAGAGTGCTTTGCTTGTAATTAATCTTATTGTAAGTTTTCTAGAATGGCACTTTCTAGTTTGAATAGTAAAAAAAGGAAGGTTGATGATGAAAATTAATTTCACTGAAATAAATCAATATTATAATAGGATAGATATCAAATTATGTTTCACTCCCCCCCTCCCTCCACTTTCCCCTTTAAACTACAAAAGTATAATCTAATAATATTCAAAATTACTGCCAGATTGAATTAAATGATAGGCCCACCAAATATTATGATTTTTTGGAGTGGCCCAATTGAATAACTAATTGGATAGCCCTGCATTAGGGCATCAGTCTAATTAGCCAAGAGTCTAGGTTTTATTCCTGATATGGCAAAAACTTTTATTATTGGTGAAATTGGGACATCTCCTTTCAAAGTGATGGTAGTCCTGAGAATCTTTTAGAGAGGGGCAAACACTGCAGTAAAATTAAATGAGATGATAATTATGGTATATAGTTCAACCTTAAAGTTTAGGCTAATATAATTTATTTTTTTATATAGTGTATAATGTAGAGTACATATTTTTATAGTTCTTATATAAAACTCAGTCTTTACACAAACAATTCTTGTTAAGAATAGAATTATTGTGAAGAAGATAGTGTAACTAGGTATATTTGTAAGCAAACAATATGTTATTAGTTAGTCTACACTTAAACAAAACCACTTTCAGATATAACCTAATTAGAGTTGGGTCAAATCCACTATTTTATGAATCTGAATCTCCAATTTAACTTTGAATCTCAAATCTGAATCATGGAAAAAATTATAGACATAAGAGGAAATATAAATGTAATTGATTCATTACAACATTCAGTTAAGTGTTAAATTATTAGTCTGGGGCCTGGTTCTTAAATCCATCCTATAATTATTACAATTGTTTTTGAACCACCAATAAGCAGTATTAGAGCTCTAAAACAAATTTCCCTTGAAAAAATGAATATATTTTTTAAAGGGATTTGAGTCTCAAATCTGAAATTTTCTTGAATCTACTTAGGGGTTTGAGGCCCTATCCCCAATAGAAATTCATTGTCAGTATATTGCTTGAGTTTTATGTTATATTAAACTTACATGAATCTTGATCACACATTGTGTTTCTTTATTATAGGTGAATATTACACTACTCATACATATGCAAGTTAGGTTTATTTAAGCATCATGTCTTAATACTCCTTTGGGTTGTATGCCTATATACTAATTATCACTAATATTTTAGGGATTAGGAAGGTTTAATTTAGAATAGATGCACCCAAGTTTTTGTGGAGTAAGAGGGGAAAGCCATTAAGGAAAATCAACCCTCATTACACCTGACCGGGATCAAACCCTGATCTCACCATCTTCATCAGTCTAGTCTATTGCCTTAGACCACGTGGCCACCAAATCGAATAATGTTAAGCCGATCATGATCCAGGCATCAGGTCAAAGAGACTTGGTCCTAAAATATGCTATGAAATCAGAGGTGGTAAAAATGTTTTTGAATTTGAATCAAATTGAATCAACCAAGATTATATTATCTTGAAAACGTTTAATATAGATTAGTAAATTTATACAAAACTCGTCCAAATCACTTGTGTAATGACGATCATGTGTTGATTAAAGGCCGTTCACCGTAGGAATTGTTCTCTGAAAGGCCTTTTTTTTCCTACCAGAAATCTATTATATAGTAGGATATTGGTAGGAAAAAAGGCCTTTCAGAGAGAGAGATTCCTACCGTGAATGGAGTTTACATGTGATTCTGTGCGCTATAATGGCTTTGAGTCATCCATTACTTGTGATTACTTTTTTTTTAAACTTTTAATAATTTTTAATTTAGAAAAATTAAAATTTTAATATGTGAATGCATGACAGATAAGGTTAAATTTGCTTGAGAAAGTATTATAATAATTAATATAAAAACTTTACATCTCTTAGTGTTTCTTGCCTGTCGTCTGGGTCAGTTTTTTTTATTCAAGCCATATATTTTCCACTACAGTACCGACTTGCTTGGCCTGTCCTAGCTTCATATATTCTATAATCAAACTTACTGTAAGATTATGACAGACACAACATTCAGTCCCTGGCTGTTAATTCATCACTGTGAAGGGGTAAAGCCATATTTCACCATTGATAAATTTGTTGGCAATGCCGGGAATCGAACCTGGGACCCTTAGCTCAGTAGGCAGACACGCTAACGACTTCGCTAAGGTGTTGGATTAATATAAAACCTATGTTGACCTATTAGTTCCATGATGGCAGCAATTTGTATCTATCCAAGTTTTTCTGGCTTTTTTGTTTTGTTTTAATGTGCGCTTGTTGTAGATGATTTACACGACTAAGTAAAATGAGAAATTTAGTTTGTGTTTTATTATAAGGTGTACAACATGTTTTATAACAGTCATTAATGAAAAGAACATTTTCGAGTTTACTAGGCTATATTCAGGCCTAACAATACAACTTGTTATATTTTCATGTTTTATACAGACAAACATATATATGGTTATTTGGAATAGAGCACTAGGCTTAAGCCATATTATTTAAACCATATATACGAGGCACGTCCAGAAAGTAAGAGTACTGGTTGCCCTCTCGTGCTGCGAGAATTTTTTTTCCAAGGTTGGCAACACTGAGTGGTAGTGGGGTTTCTTCTGAACACAACGAGCACAGTCGGACCTCGTTAGTATGAAAACTCGCTTTGTAGTGTCCGTTTCTGTGAAGTATGCCGATAAGAAATCCTGCCAAGTGCGAGGTGCGCGCTGTCATCAGGTTCCTTCTCGCTGAAGGAAAAACCCCGACTGAAATTTTTTCACGGACCAAAACTGTTTATGGCGAAGGTGTTATGAACCGAACGAACGTGTTTAAGTGGTGTCATGAGTTTAATGAAGGCAGAACGAATGTTCATGACAATCAGAGGTGTGGAAGACCTTCCATTTTGACCAATGAGTTGATGCAAAAAATCGAGAAAACTGTTCGTGAAGACCGCCGATTGACAGTGGATGAAATTTTTGCGATGTTTCCACAACTCTCCAGATCTCTCTTACACGTAACAATTACAGAAACGCTGGGATTCCAAAAATTGTGCGCAAGATGGGTCCCAAAACAACTGACAGAGCAGCACAAAGTGAATCGGGTCGCTAGCGCTCGCGAGTTCCTTGAGTGATTTGAATTGGAAGGTGAGGATTTTCTGAGCTCGATTGTGACTGGAGATGAAACCTGGGTGGCTCATTACACTCCTGAGACAAAAAGACAGTCATCACAGTGGTGGCACACCAGTTCTCCATCTGCCAAAAAATTCAAAACCTCAATTTCGGGCAAAAAAATCATGGCCACTATGTTTTGGAACCGAAAAGGGATCATTTTGATCGAATTTCTGCTTGAGGGGGAGACGATTAATGCAGCACGATATTATGAGACCCTAAAAAAGCTCAAGAGAGCAATTCAAAACAAACGGAGGGGAATGTTGACGAAGAGAGTGCGCTTGTTGCATGACAACGCCCGCCCGCACACGGCCAACGCCACTAAGGCACTTTTGGACTCATTCGGTTGGGACATTTTGAACCACCCCGCATACTCCCCTGACTTGGCGCCTCCAGACTTTCATCTTTTCACCTCCCTCAAGACTCACATGGGTGGAAAAAAATTTTCAACTGACGAGGAGGTGAAACAAGAGGTCCTGAACTGGAAGGAGATGGCGGAATAATTCTTTGAGGAGGGCATCAAAAAGCTTGTGCCATGGCTCACAACGTGTATAGAACAGGAAGGTGACTACATGGAGAAATAACTGACATACATACCAACAACATCCTGCAATTTTGTTTTAAATACAATTTTATTTTTAAAATAGAAAAATTGAGTACTCTTACTTTCTGGACGTGCCTCGTATGGGAAATCCCATATTAAAGAGTTCAAGAACTTAATAAATATTATACCGGAAAAGTCTCTTTGTATAATTTTAAAGTTTATTGTTTTATTGCGCATGCAAGTTGATTTCACTGTTTTAGCTAGTTAACACATTTTCATAGTGTTGATCAGTCCTGCTACAAAAGTGAATTTTTTGTGATTCTTGATACGGTTTAGATCAAGTATTTGTGGGAAAAACACTGTTTTTGTAAAGTATGAATTTGTATTTATATTAAAACCAATCAATAATAGGATAAAGCTCATGGTTCTCTCCAGAGACCAGAGCAAGTTAACGCTTTCTTTTGAGAAAATTATTAAAAAAGATGACCTCACACAAAAAATATCAGAATACAAACATGACAACTTTGCATGGAAATAACCAGTCCAGGGTTGCCACCATTTTCTTACTAGGCCAACCAAATTCCCTGTGTTTTCCAGACTGCTTAAATTGACAAAAAGAATAATTTAACATTTTATTTTCCATCAAACTGTCTAGTGCAAAGTAATATAGCTTAAATGTGGAAATAAATCTTCTGTTGCTTCATAGCTCTTGTTTAAGGGGTAGTAGAATATTTTTTAATCAGCATGCTTTCTTCCTATATCTACTTTTTCGCCCATCCAAAACCTGGTACAATTTTAAGCTTTCAGATAAATTTCCCAACTTGACAACAATTCTAGTATTTTCACTAGGTTTTGCAAAATTCCTTGCATTTTCCCAGTTTTCCAGGTGCGCGGCAGTCCTAAACATAGTCTCTAAATGTATAAATATATTCAAAATTAGCCTAGGCTTGGTTAAATTTTTAATTATAAGCACATAGAATATTATTTTTATCAAATTATCACTTTACTCTTATCGGATTCATGGCCTATTGGTTACCAGCCTACTTCTTGCCAAAAGATAAACAAATGACAACCTAGAATGTAAATAATGTTTCTCTAAGTGAATTTATCCATCCAAAATATTATTTTAATTAGATTTTAACCAGTAAGCTCATGCGAAACTTCCGCACATTCAACCTCCTCCGTCATCCCCCCAAAAAAGATTTAAGCTTTTGTTGGGTTGATGAGATTAAATATTCAGCGAAGTGTTTAAACAATGTATTTAACGTAAACTGAGTACGCTATGTCATAAGGTGGTAAAAAATCCTATCCACTGATACCTTATTCTTCACTGTTGGCTTTGTATTATTTGAGGAAAAGAGATTTTGACAACAGAAATAATATATAGGATAGACTTGGAAGGCTAAATCAAACTTGGTTAAGTATTTGTATCCAATTATTATTATTATTATTAAATATGTGTTTTATTATATTTTAATTTTTTTAAGTTGATAATTTTGCGGCTATAATTTAAACTTGTTTTTGTTGCATAGTTACTGAGTTTATATTAGAGGTTTAAATAAAGCTAGGGTGTGAAATTTTGGTTAATATTAGTTTACTGAAAGACCCACAATTTGACTTGGGTGGAGGGAATAAATAAAAGTTCTATCCGATTTGAGTTTGCTACTGAAAAAAGCAAGCTGTTCAAGATGTGGTTGCTGTAGACGCTTGAATCTCATTTTATCCCATTGAAATAGGTGAGTCGAGCAAATATTTTCTAAATTATTAAGTTACTGTCAGACTAGTAGTTTCAGTATACAAACGGCTGAAGTTTTTGTATCAAATATTTAATCAAAGAGTTAAGTAAAAATAATAGGCTTATATATACTTTTTCCTTTTTTTGTAAAGAAAGTGTGTTTTCTTGACCCCTTACATAATCTACTTTTACAGTACTAATACATATATTATATCCTAAAATCATATTAGACAGCGCATTGCATGACAGAATGAATAGAGCCAAAATAGTTCGAAAATTATATTAATTTTCTAAGTTTTTTTTAAGGTTAGTGAATAATCTATAGGCTACAGTATGACCTGAAAGTTTCTAATTTAACAAGAAGCCTAGTTTAGAAAAAAATAATAAACCCACCGTTTTCAGACGTGAGTTGATAGTCAACATAGACACATTTCCAGTTAAAACTCCATGAATTATAACAACAGGTTTATATTTGAAACAATAACCTATGTGAATACTGCAAAATATACTCAGAATGCAGATTATAATTTTATTGAATTGATCCATTATTTAGGAAAAAAACCAAGAAAATTTTGGTTAAAAATAAGTGTATTTGCTGAATTTGTGTGTAGGTTACATCTTTTTTTTAGTGTGAAACACCTATTCTATGCCTCGAATATATATGAATGGAATATTTATCAAATCACTAAACTCAGATAAAAGTATAAACTAAACTCACTGATCAAATAATTAAACAAAACAAAGCTTTTCTGTGTCATAGACTATTCATTCAAATCTCCTAACTATACAGTGACCAGTGTGTCAGAATCAAAAAAGTTGATCAGTTAATGAAGTATTTATTTCAATAGTTCGCCGCAGTATGAACTGTATGAACTAGCACTGTGATAGATGCATATAGTTGTTATGAATATATGGCATGTAATATATTTTTTAGAAATCCTAAGGGAAAATATATACTACAACAACAAACTAATCCTACAGCTGTATATGTTTGTTGTACTGTTATTTTCAATTAAAATCTAGTACCATCTGTGACAAATTATTAATATTAATAGTGTATTAGTGAATTTTATATAAAAAATATTGTGTTGAAATTGATCTTTCATTTTTACTCTTAAATTTTAGGACAGATTTAGTTCTAAGGTTAAATACGCACCAAACAGTGATGTGGAGTTGTGGACAATGATAGGATATAAGGATCTTAAATGTTTAAGTGAAATAATTAAAAGGGGATGTGCAATTCATTTAGAAAATGCATGTAAGTATAAAACATTGGGAACAGTAAATATTGTATCCCAGATAGATTCCTTGGTCAAAATCTCAGTCCAAAAACACAATGAACAGGTGTAAAAAAATAGGTATATCTTAACCAGAATGCTTAAAATACTGGTACTCATGAACTGGCATTACAAGACAGTCCCATCCAACTTTTGTATAAGTAATGTCATCACGTTGTAAGTTTAATTCAAAACCTCTAGTATTTTATTAGTTCTATTTGTAAAGCTGTTTAGTTATTTGGTTATTCTAGCGATTTTTAAAAATTATTAAAACTTGTATGAATTTAACTCAATATTTTAACACGTGGTGAGGAAAAAATAATCATTACCAGTAAGCTATGACCTAGCCCCACCAAAAAGAAATATTAGGCTTCGCTACTGGTATGAGGGATGCCTGCTAGGACGCATTTGGTGTTCAAATTGACAATGTCAATGTGTGAGTTCTGCTATAAGCAGATAATGCGATTTTAATGACTGAGAATGAAAGTGACTTGCAGAAGGCATTCAAGCGTTGGAATGTGGTGACAGGCATAATTGATCTTCATAATTATGAATGTCTCCTAAACTAAGGTGATGTTGTTGATAAGGACGAATCAGTAAATGATGGTCAACTTAGTATAAATGGAAAACTGTTATAACAATGAATGATTATGTTTTGTAAAAATAGAAGGATAGATAGTGATATCGTCAGACGGGTGAACACATCTTGGAAAGTAGTTGGATGTATGTGGACTATTGAAAAGAATGAAAGTGGTATCGAAAGAGGCAAATATGCCAATATATAATAGTATGTTAACTCCTACATTGTTTAATGGATGTGAAGCGTGGGTTTGTCAGCAGAAACACAAGCGCATGGTGAATGCGGTTAGAACTTTGAATGAGATATCTCAAGTGGAAAAACTCTCATGGACAAAGTCAGTAATGAAAGGGTGCTTAAGTAGTGCGGCTTAAAGGGGAATCAAATAGGTAAAGGTGAAAGAGACGTCTTAAATTAGTTTGGGCATGTTAAGAGGATAAGTGTGGATCGAGAGGCAAAACAAATATATGATGGTAGAATGTGTGGATCAAAAGGATAAGGTAGGCTATGTAAGACGTTGTTAAATGTTCAAGATGAATGTGTGAATATGAGAAACATTTTGAGTTTTAATAATAAAAGAGAACGTATGACTTGGTGTATATGTATGTTGTTGAAGCGAAGGGCGTATAGGAAGGTGTGGAGAATGTTTGTAGTGAGGGATTAAGTAACTAGTTCAACAACTTATACTACTTAAAAATCTAATCAGATAGTAAGTCGAAAAAAATAAAATAAAATCCTTCAAGAGTTGGAAGAAAGATGGTTGAAATTATATCACTTGAGCAACAGCTAAGTCTGGGTTTATATTGATATATAATGCATACATTATAATGAATAGCGCACATACTACATTACACGATTCGTAATAAAAATATAATGGTTTATAATGAAACGTAGTTGCTAAGATATCTACATTTACTGTTTACTATTAATAGAATTTGGCCTAACTTCTTTAAGCCAAAAGATAATAATATCTAAATATATTTCACTCAAGGATTAACTAACAACAGATATGATAACTAAACTGAATCTTTTATAACACAGAATTAAATTGTTACCTGTACTGTTAAATCGTCTTTGATTTTAGTTTTGTTCTGATTTTATTAGTCATAATTATCATGTAGACCTAATTCTCAACACCTAACAGAATTAAAAATTTAATACCTCCCCTTTATTTTTTAGTCATATTTACAACTGTAGCCATTGACGCTAAAACAAAGGAAATTCATTAATAAAAAAATAATTTGTCTTATCAAGGTATTTCGAGCACGAACATGAGCTATTTTCGTTTGTTGTGTTGTGGTTAATTGGCTAGAGCTTCTTGCAATATTTTGCCTAATACATCTTCGGTTCAAACTTTTTCTATAGTTACTAAACTACTGAAATTGGACAGTAACTATTTACAATTTTCCTGTCACCTGATTTGTAGATGGGTATTATTTAAACTATTTTTAGGGCACCTTGATAGTTTGGTATATATTATGAACATGAACAGGAAATTAGCGAAAATGTCAAAATGCCACTTTACCCTGTATGTGTGCAAGAGAGAAAGTAATACCTGAAGGTTTTTCTCTCTTCTACACAATGTTGAGTAGACGACAGCTCGTTTGTAAGATCTAGATATTAATTGTACTATTGTATAATTTCAGCACCTGTACTTATACAAATAAAATAAAGAGTTTGTTATTCAGTGTGTCATGTGTACAGTAGCACCATGGCTTCTTTAGTGCTGAGTGATAGTTCACAGCTAACAGCTGATGGCTTTGAAAAGTTACCAGACCAAATTATGTATCTCTGGGCCGAACCATATGATCTGCAAAAACATGTGTTTATCAGCTATCAATTCTGACAGTCAAAATTTAGGTATATATCTAAATGTTGAATATTATAAGTCAGGTGTGAACTGTCAGTCAGCACCAAAGAAACCATGGGACTACTGTATCGTACAATATCTAGCGCACGCATAGTACTGAAATTGATAAATTATGAGCACATGTGCACAAACATGTATAGCTAAAAGCTGGAATTCTAAATTTTTGATTATATTTTAAAATATAAATACACTGGCCTGAAAGAAGTAGAAGAGTTTTTGTGTGGGTTTTAAGCAAACAAAAGTGATGGCCAGGAAAACCACCCACTGTATTATGTGGCTACCTCAGCCAATACCGGGTATTTTTCTACATAATATACTATAGCAAAGGTAAAGTGATTAATATTTTTGACTGAGGTACTAGTATTACTAATTGTTTATTATGTGTATATTTAATGTTTTCACAAGGCACTAATTATAAAACATAGGTAGTTTGATTAATATTATGGGGATAAAAGCTAATTCCACCCCTTGTTTACTAAGCACTTGTTTAATTGTTTTCTATAATTCTAGAAACGTGCTAAATATTAATTATTTAAGGTTATTACACTATCGTTAGAGACTAGAGTGTTGGCAAGCTTGTTTGACCCCTACTACTGTATATCTGTCTAGAGTAGTTTACTATATTTTTATTTTATCTATGGAGTAGTTATCTGTGGCTGTCTGCATCTCTGTCAATATAATACATTTGCGGACGTAGCACTTAAGTCTAATGTCAAAAATGGTAATTATATTTGCTCCTTCCTCCCACACATAAGTGCATCTAAATATTTATTAAAATTAAATCCCTATTGAAAATATATTTTTATTTTGATATAGTACATACTATGCTTTTTGCTGTTTGTATTCAATCTATGTTGAGGTTGGGTTTATTTGGCTTCTACTATGGTTAATGATATTTCCATAATAATGAAATGCATGAATATAAATACACACAATTTATTTAATATATTTAACGCACCTTAAAAATCTTAATTTTAAACTTTTTTTAATTACATATTATTCAAATATTTGGTGACACACCCCTTTTAATGTACCTTCATTCTATTGATCTAAGTTCTGAAATTAATTTTTAAGTTAATAATTTGGTCAACAATTCAAATGTATGTTACATCTCCTTTAGTTTTTGTTATTATGTATATCAATTTAAATCAACCCTCCTCGACGGCTGCATAGTTTTAGGCGCTCATCTCTTAATAGACTAGACTGGTGAAGATGGGGTAGATTGGGGACTTGATCCCAATCTAGTGTACGGTGGGTGAGTTTTCCTAAATAATTTTTCACTTCACACGCAAATGCGAGTACACTTCCTCTAAATTCAACAGCTTCTTTATCCTTAACACATAAGTGTAACTATTACATTCAGATGTATCACCCACACAGGTAGTAATAAAGAGGTGCTAAAAAAATATAGCATTTCATTTCTAATGTCTACTCAATTCAAGGCATCAGGTATAATTAACCATTGTGTTGATACACATTAAAATCTTTAATGGTTAGGCCTTTAATATTTCTAATTTTTTTTTCACCAAATTTTACAACCTGTTCGGGTTATACGCTATGTACTAATTAGGGATAAGGAATGTTGAATTTATATGAGGAGTACCTGAATTCGCATAAAGAGAGTGAGAAACCATCTAGGAAAAAACTACCCTCAGTATACCCGACCATGACAATCTCAGTCATTGGCAGTCTAGTCTGTTGCGAGTGTGATGCCTTAGACCATGTATCCACTGAAATGGGTCTCTGATCTATGCTAAACATTCTTTAGGGCAGTGCATTTCTACATGTTTGGTTATTACATGTATACTAATGTTATTAATTTAGATTAAAATTCTAGATTATTTATATATAGAATTTAAAAAAAAAATCATTCCTTAAGTGTTAGTAACTTAAATTACACCTAAATTATATATATTTATTACTCATCAAATTTTAGTCAAAAAATGTAAATTTGCTCTACAACTAATCCGGCTATGTTCCAAAATTTGTAATGATAAATAATAATCCTGGTGTAAACTGTTAATTATTATGAGCCACAATGCCTACTATTTAATAAGTGAGTTAAAGATAACATATAAAGATGATAGGACTCATATTTTACCCTTAGCACTTCCCGACATAGAGTAGAATAATATTTTCAAATTTCCTCCTATTTAAATTCTTTTCCATCCCTTCTACCTTCATCTTTTTGATTTCCCAATTTCTTTTATAATTAAAATAAAATTCTATAAGATTTCTTCTTCATCCCAGTCCACTATCAATTACACCAGTCAATTTATAAATATTATATATATTTCAAATTAATTTATTTATAGTCTTTTAATATACATATTTGCTAAGGGTAAATTTTACTTTTCTTATATTTAAAACTTACATTGTTTTTAGTTATTGTAATTAAAACTGAAATTTTTCTTTTAAAAATATAAAAACAAAATAATGTATTTGGAGTCTTATTATATGTCTAGCTCATTTCCAAAAAAAGTAGAAAAATCTTTTAGTATGGATATCAGAATAGGTTTAAAAATATTAAAATACAACAGTTGTGTCAAGCTTGTTTGCTCATATAGGCCACCATGAAAATTTAAAATACCGGTACTGCATGTGCTGCATTGTGAAAAAGTTTTCCATATTCTTTTAAGTGAAAAAATTCCAGTCTAGTATATTATTACTACACAAATCCCAGTATGGACCAAAAACAATAGTAAATGCCCTTTTATTCAAGCAATGATGGCCTTTAAATCTTGTTAGTCAAGACCTATTGGTTTTGTTTGATAGTTTTTAATGTATTGTAAAAAAACAAATGTTAATATGCATATTCAATCTCAAACAACGCACATATTAAAAGTGCTCAAATTCAACACATATTTTGGGAATTGATTGCTTTTGAAAAAAAAAGGTACAAATTTGGTACACCATCCTCACAAGACTGATTTCCTCAAATCACGCTAAATTTCCTAATCCTATATTTCTATGACTTTAATAAAAATACCTGCATTACAATATATAAATTATTTATACCTTGAATGATTGTTTCTTTTGTTAATGATCTGAAATAGGATAGTAAGTACTCATTTGAGTAAAGGTATTATTACCTAAGTGAAAAAGTTGTGTCAAAAGATACATATTTTTAAGTATTGACACTTTTTCCACATCCCTATGTACTACCTCTGATGCGGGTATCCTAATTTTGACTCCCAGTTTAGATATGTATAAATTTTCTCATTGTACAATTTAGTGAGTTCCTTTCCAATAACATTTTGAGATATAGGTTCTCTCAAGGAAATCAGTGAATTGGAGGTATCTAAACTTTTTTCCTCCTAATAATAATTAAAGAAATATACCAGAGGGATTGACATTGAAATAAAAGGTCCCTCAGCCAAATAAAGATGTTGGTAATCCTGTATGCAAATTAATGGTTTCCTTGTCTAACTTTTGACACCAACACATTCACTTTGATAATTAAAATTTTATGATCACTTATTTCTTCTACTACCTCCATATGGTAGGCATAGGGTTAGGTGGGGTAGTTATGAAATACTTTTAATAACTAGTCATTGTTTTCCACAAACACATTTAAAAAATATCAATTTGTTTTTTCTCTAACTTTCTAGCAACTCTTTTTTTAAAATAAAATATATTAGTTATCAGTGACAAGGATAACAACAAATTAAAAAAAAACTGTATCTTATAATCACCATTGATTATTAAACAGAGCTAGTGGAGCTATAGGACTTTGTTGTAGTATCTCTGTGTTAGAAATAAGAGCTCATCTGGAGAAAATTTATGGGCCAGAATTGTCTCAATTTGCTCAAATTTATTTTTATTTGTGACTTTTTCTGCAAGAGTAAGGAGTGCTAAAACAAGTGTTTACAAAAAAGAGAAATTCAACTTTTCAAAATGAAAACTAAACATAAATCTTATATTAGGCCTAAGGATCTGTAAGTTCAAGTTTTTTTCATTCAAATTGAGATTGCAGGAGAATACAAAACCTCCAAAGTAATGAGCTGAGTCACATTTGTGTTCAATAAATATTTCATATTAAAACTTTATTAAAATAACTTAAGTTTTAAAACTCATAAAAAAATGATAATATGAACAACTTTATAATAATAGAGACTTTTTTTTGTTTTAGCGATAAAATAAATAAAAATTTGAAAATGATTAACATAGTTTTTTTTCTTTTAAATTTTCACATTTCATATGGTTTGGTTGAATTTTCAAGGAGTTTTATATTCATGATATAAAGCGATAAACAACTGTTTCCGTGATGAATGAATTAACAGCAATTTCTAATTTAAAAAATGTCTGTAAATTAGGACATTTGTTATATTAATTTTTTTTTAGTGCTGGTCATCCTAGGAAACAGATTTGGAGTGCTTTGGAATGGTATTTCTTGGTATTTTCCCTTTGTATGACCATGAGTCACTCACATGATAAAGTGCCAAAAATAGACCCCCGCTGCACATCCCCTTCTGGCTTCTACCTCCTCTTTCCACTTCTGAGCCCTTGCAAGTGAGCTTGTGAGGGTGTTTACTGCCTAGCGAGGACAATCACTGCATTATTCTGGTGTCTATTTGATCGTATATGGGCAGGTGCTCACATCGTTATTTTAAACTGACAAATTTTATTTACATTAGTGATTCGAGTATTTTAATGTTTGGTGTATGTAACAGTCGTCTCGAGTGGGGAAAATGTTACAAATAAATCGTTGTATGCAGGGGTGGCTGGCTGCAGTAAAAGACATCACGATTATAGAAATTAACTAGAGGGCAAAGAAAGCCAAGACAGAAAAGACTGCCTTCTTAAGCAATACTGTGAAAATATATTTGAAAGCAAACATTCCTCTACAAAAAATAGATCACCCTGCTGTACACC
Source organism: Timema poppense (assembly GCA_902141375.1). Classification (NCBI taxonomy): domain Eukaryota; kingdom Metazoa; phylum Arthropoda; class Insecta; order Phasmatodea; family Timematidae; genus Timema; species Timema poppense. The sequence continues at coordinate 26,563 of CABFOV010003880.1, read as the reverse complement.
AGTATCTTAAAACGAAAGTTGTCTTTATATACCTAGGCACATAATTATGCCAGTTACTTTGCTACATAGTGTTAGTTTTTAAAATATAAATTCTACAAAATGTGACTTTTCATAACCAAATTGCTATTTTTTTAAATAAATAATTGAAGCTTAAAAACAATGTCTCTAATAATAAATAAAAGGATTTGTTTTTATATTAACTTGTGATCCCTGATAAATTTGATTTAATTTGATATTCCTTAAGTAAAGTTTAAAACAATATTCATTAAAGTAGGGCTGGCAGGGAAAATGTATCTATTAAAAATGCTTCAATTTACACTTTTCACTCCCCTGCTCACTCCATTTAACAACTTGGTCCTCTGTACTAGCTGCTCTGGATCTATTTATGTTTGTACTTCCCCCCTCTCCAATATTACCCCCACCACTCAAAGATTCCTTTCTCTTCCCACAATTTCTCCATAAATCACTGAATCACCGTTCCTAGCCCTCAACTCTCTATTACTTACTTCAAATTTTACATCCCTGGGATCCATATTCTAATAGTTTTAACCAACACTCAACTGTTTTGTCTTTTACAAATGTTCCCAGAGTTCATGCTTGGTTGCCATAGTTTATTTATAGTAACTTTGACAATATACTTAGTTTTTATATACGCTGCATTTTACTACCAATTTGGGCTAGTTACGCATTTACACTAAAGGATGACTAAGGTAGAACTCAGTGGAAATGTTATTGCATTTGTGTGTGGGTGGGGGATAAGGGAGGAAAGGGAAACCACGAAGGAAAAACCACATTGGTACACCTGACCAGCATTCAAAAACCCCAAACTCCTGCACCATCACCGACACCCACTGATGTGGGTTTGACAGAAGAATTAAAAAATCGCATTTATTTATTTATTTCACCCATTTTTTTCTAGATATTTTGATAAGTGATGCCATTTGACAATACTTGTTCAAGTGACATAAGTGTAATATAATAGGTTTTATGGATATAAAATGGTTTTTAATAACTTTTCAGCTGTCAAGCAAGGCCACCATAGGTTATTGTTAACCATTATTTTTGTACCTTAGTCTTTTTTTATCATAACAGCCCCATACATATAAAATAATGTAATATATCTTAAGCGCTCTTATTGTTTCAGGTTTGGTTCAAGTGGAAATTACTTCTATTTATGTTTTATTTATCCATTGAAGTAAAAGAAGCGTTTTATGTGCCAGGAGTAGCACCAGTAGAATTTAAGAAAGGGGCCAAAATTGATGTTAAAGCGGTGAAAATGACGAGTTCTCGCACTCAATTACCTTATGAATACTATTCACTGCCATTTTGTTTGCCAAAAAATGGAACATTTATATATAAATCAGAAAATCTAGGTAAGCTAAATGACGGACTTTATTTTTTTGTGTGTCAAATATGTTGCATTCGTTTGATTAAAATTTTTAATTTTTGAACTTCAAAAATTATTTATTCAGTCACTGTCTTACTTTGATTCTTTGGGGGGCTTGATTGTGTTTCTAGGTGAGGTTTTACGAGGGGATCGTATTGTCAACACACCTTATGAAATACGAATGGCTGAAGATATAAAGTGCCAGTTGCTGTGTCATTCACCTAACAACCCTATCAATTGGAATGAAGAACAATCACAAAAAGTTATCAGTCGAATACAACATGAATACTTTGTGCATTTGTACGTTTAAAAATAAGTTTTTTTACCCAGATTTTCCAGTTAGTTTTATTTATTTACTTTAACACTAAATAATCTTATTTTATTTGGATGAGTGTTTTTTTAACTTTAATATCTTTTAATACCAATTCTGTGATTTTTGTTTAGGCTAGTGGACAACCTCCCTTGTGCAACAAAAAGAGTCAACACTGACACATCACAGGTTCAATATGAACACGGTTATCGTCTGGGTGGGCTTCACGGCGATTCCGTCTTTATAAACAACCACCTCAAGTTAATTCTACTCTACCACTCCAAGAATGAGTATGTTTTTACATTTTTGTTATTAATTACTTTTTAGGTTTAAAACAATTTTTTTATATATACTACATATGCATATTTTTTATATAATGCTGGTATTTAATTCCTTCTTATTGGAAAGAAATAAATGCTATGAAACTACGCATGGCCTTTCTCATTATTTTGTTTAAAAATAGAGATATTTACTCAAAACTTGTAATATATGTGAATCGAAATAATATACACTAGCAAAGCCAAGTATAAATTGCAACCACTATTTGTGCGTATAACCCGAACGGGTAGTAAGACGCGGTGCTAATAATAATAATATAAATTGCACTATACTTATGTAAAACATTTTTTGAGTCTTGGTTTTAAATTTTACAATTTTATTTAAAAAATAATGAATTCCTAATTTGTATGTTTGGACCATTAAAAAATATCGATATTGGGCTCACAAGGGTCAACACTTCGTATTAAAATTTTGATATCTGGTTAAAATTTTTGACATTTTATTGGGTGTTTCACATCTTCAGGTCATAGCATTGCTATTAAATTCCTCAATTAAAAATTATGACCAATAAAAAAATGAAAACATTGACTTTTGAGTCTCAAATGGAGATAGATCATTGTACAAACATTTCTCCTGAGAAGTTTAAGGAGAAATAACGAAATTTTTGAGAGCCTTATATTTAATTACTCTATGGCATTGGAGATTTATTGCATTAAAACTTAAATAGTATCTCTTTACAACTAAAGCTTACAAAATTATATTGATATATTTGCGAATTATCTCAGAAACTGTTAGTTTTATAAAAATATATTGCAAATTAAAGTTTTTTTTATTTTTAATAGTACTACAATTTCGCAATAATAAGTTATTTAGTATCTCAAATAGTTTCGGAGATACGGGCATTTCCGCTTCTTTTAAGTACCTTAAAAGTAATTTTCATGGGAAAATGAAACTAGCCAGTTTATTTATAATCTTAATCATCACCTAGATATAAATTTTAATCAAAATTGTTAAGAGTAAATTTTGAGAAAATAGATTTTCTCTCTCTTTGCCTTTTATTAATCTACTCTTAGTTTTGGGGTTAAAAAGACACACAGGCAGACGGCATAGCAAATACCACTTTTTAGAGTTGGGGGGACGTCGACATCCATCAACAATTCGGGTTAGATTTTTTTAGTGTCCAAAAAGTTAAAAAATATATTTATTTGCATATAACTTGAAAGTCAATGGTTTTATAAATATATATTTCAAATAAAATATTTGTGTTATAAATTGATATATATATATTTGCAAGATAAGTAATTTCATATCTCAAATAGCTTCAGAGATATGATAAAAAATGAGAATTTACGCATCAGACCAGAACCCTTAAAGTCATTTTGCCAAAATATTGAGAGTAGCCATTTTATTCAGAATATTTATAAATGTTTTGAAATGAAATTTAATCAAAATTGTTAAATCCAATTTTGAGAAAATCAACTTTTTTTCTTTTTGCCCTTCAGTAAACTACCTTTAATTTTAGGGTTAGATATCCATTTCCAAAATCCCTCGGGGCAACCTTATGAAAACCCTAGATACCAAGTTTTAGCCTAATCGGTAAAATGGTTTAGGCTCTAGTCAGAGATACAGACAGACGAAAATTCAAAAACCACTTTTTTGGATTCGTGGGGGTCATGAAACGTCAAGATTCATCAAAATCTTGAGTTCGATTTTTTTGACGATCACAATACTTTCTCTACCTGTAAGATGGCAAGAAAGAAAAAATGTCCAAGAAACATTTAAATCTGAATGAACTAATACATAATTGTATTTTCAGGGAAATGATTTAGTTTTATGATAGTAACTATGGTATAACATATTTATTTTAAATTGGGCTTAAAACGAACTTGCATGTAAAAATCATTAATTTGAACTAATCGGGTACAAAATATCTAAGATTTTCAATTTGTTCAGATTACTAAAGAGTATACAGGATGACACAGAAAGTGTTGATACATTTTGAAACTACCTCGTTTATAAAGACAAATTTGGTAAGGGTGACTCAATGAAGCTTTCGACATCAGTTCAAATTGTGTAACGCTCCTTCACATAATGCAAAATTGAGATTTGTGATCCAATGGAGGGTCACAAATTTGGTTTAGGAAACTTATTTTGTTCCCCGTGCCTGTACTGTGACATCACCAGAAAATTGTGAGTTATGCAATAAATTGAAGTCCATAAGGGTCAAAGAGATATCATTCCACAGCAATTAACATCTCTCATTACTGTGGGGGGCGATTGTTGTAGAAGGTAAAGTTCCACTCCTACAATATTTGTGTTATTCAGGAACTATTTGATCGCAACAAAGTAAACTAACGAGTTTTGTAATCAATTTCTGAGGTTAAAAAAGAAAGACCATCCAGACATTGTGGGTCAGTTTATCATGTCATATGTAGCACATTTTCAACTCTGGGTTTTGTGAATAGGCAGAACAGTTGCTATCGGCCACCTGAGAATCTCAGAGGAGTGCAACCTACTCCTCTTAACTCTATTCACGTAATAGACTACTTCAAATGATGGGGAGCTCGTGGTTTGATCTCAGTCGAGTGTACAGAACGTAGTTTTTCCTATATTGTTTCCCACTCTCTCCATACAAATGTAGGTACACTTCCTTTAAATCCATCCCTAATCCATTTGAGTAATTAGTACATAAATGTATAACCCAAATGGGTAATAGGATGCTGTACTAAGCAAACTCTTAAAAAGTCATAGTGTGGTGTGATGTTGCGATTTTTGGTGTTTTGTTTTTGAAGATCAGCATAGAGAAGTAACCATAACAGCAGATTGCTACCACCATATGCTTGAAAATTTTCTGACCCTTGCACCTGAACACGACCACTAACAACCTGTAGTTCCAGCAACAAGTTGGGGCAACATTACAGACAGCCAAGATATTAATGTAGGTGCTTTGTGACATGTTTCCTGGACATATTGTTTCATGATTTGGGAACATTGCCTAGCCTTCAAGCTCAGCAGACTTAACAGGTCAAGATTTTTTTGTGTGCGGTATGCTTACTCTCTCTTTAATTTTGATTTTTTTTTTTAGGATTCTGTGCTAGGTGTAAAGAAATATTAAAAAACAAACAGTTTACTATTCAAAGCCATATTGTTTATTGACAACACCCCATCACATTCAGGAGTTGATGATCTGGTTATTGGGACATCAGAGTTAAATCTCTACCACTTAATGTAACAGCGGTGGTGTTAGAGCCGGTGGATAGAGAGGGGGTGGGAAACATCAAGCATGTGTAAAAAAACAACAAAAACATGTACATGAGACAGATATTGAGAAAAGTTGATTTAAAAAGATGAGGGAGAATTTCTTGAAATATTATGGCACTTTGATGGTTGCTTGACCTCACTGAAGTAAATGTTTGGTTTCAAACCCAATAGAGGTACTATGGCATGGTGACAGATGAAGAGACAAACACTGCATGTTTATTTACAAATAATGTTGACAGTGATGGTGAATCTGATAAAAAGGCAGGTTCACAACAGGAAGAGCTGATGTGTCATGTGGAAGTTAAACCCAACCTAGACAACATGATGGCTTATTTGAAACAACTAGTTGGAAACAACACCAACCAAACTTAGGGCAATGAAACGTATGTGTGGCACAGTGGCACAACAGAACTGAATAGTGGTTGTATATTTCTATTTTTTGGCAATGGTATGCTGTATTATATAACAAATGCTATTTATGTCAAAACATTAGTTTCTGAAAAGAATATATACAAAATAAAAATTAATTACAAGCAACAGAATAGGGGGAAAATGTTAGCATGTTAAAGTGTAGGTTTCCCCCTCTATTTGGGTTTTATGTGGATGATATGCACCTGAAAAAGTCGAGGGGAAAACCAAGAAAAGTCAGGAAATTTGGTGTGGCAGCCAAAATGTCAGGAAGAAATGAAGGTAATAAAAAAACAGGATTTTTTTAAATTGACTTTCATAATTTTAAAGTGTGTCAGTTTCTATATCGAATTAATGCAATTTTGTAAAGACCACTGACATACTTGACTATATGCCTATGCCCTGGGTCAGTTTTTTTATTCAAGTTATATATTTTCTACTACTTGCTAGCTAGGCCAGTCATAGCTTTTTATGCCTTATAATCTACCTTAAGAGTCAGCGGGAGATAAATTGTCCATATTGAAATTATAGGTTAATCTGAAGGAAAGAATATTTCATAAACTATAATACTAATTCACTAGCGTTTTTTTATTTCTCTTCTTCTATATTTATATAAATTAACAATATCAATAAAAAACTAAAAAAAATATTGATTGCTAGCTATCAATTAAAATTCAAATAATAATTTTTTTGCTAAACGTTGAAATAAATAAAAACAATTCAAACAATTGATATTAAAAAAATTGTTATTTAAAAAAAATGAGATTTTAAAAACTACATATTTTCTTACCGTTTCCACAAAAAACTTTCTTTCCAGGCCCAACATAAAAAATTACTGTAGCCGGCTATTTGGTTACACATAGTTCAGCGGTTTTCTCCCAGGGCAATACTAACTTAAGAGATCCCCCACCACATAATAATTCTCCCTGTCTTTCTTTGAGCGACTTTCTTATTAAAAACATACAACAGGTGCTGAACTTTTCAAACAATTGATATTAAAAAAATTGTTATTTAAAAAAATTAGATTTTAAAAACTACATACATATTTTCTTACCGTTTCCACAAAAAACTTTCTTTCCAGGCCCAACATAAAAAAGTACTGTAGCCGGCTATTTGGTTACACGTAGCTCAGCGGTTTTCTCCCAGGGCAATACTAACATAAGAGATCCCCCACCACATAATAATTCTCCCTGTCTTTCTCTGAGCGACTTTCTTATTAAAAACATACAACAGGTGCTGAAACTTTGGAAATGATTGGAAGGGGGAGAAAGGAATGCTGCAGTCAACTAATATTTATATCTACAATGATAGACTTTTACTTACTTTGAGTATAAATGCCCGCCTTGGTGGCTGCATGGTCTAATGTGCTTGTCTCATGTTAGGCTAAACTGTAGAGGACAGGGAGATTGGGGTTCAATCTTGATCGGGTGCACTGGGGGTGGTTTATCTGGTTGTTATTGATAGCAAGTAAATCATTAATTTAATCCTGTTTTCTGATAAATATTAATATAAGTATGAGTTTTTCAGCAAATTATGAGTATAAATGCCCGCCTCGTTGGTCGCACAATATAATGTGCTATTCTCATGTTAGGCTAGACTGCAGAGGAAGGGGAGATAGGGGTTCAATCCCAGTCGAATGCACTGTGGGTGGTTTTTCCCTAAATAAGAAAAGATGACTTTTTTTAATTGGAAAATGCTTTTCTTGCTGATAGTAAGTATATCATTAATTTAATCCTGTTTTGTATATGCATATTAATATAAGTATGATGTTTTCAGCAAATTACCAGAGTTATTATAATAAGACCCGATTAGATATTTATATCAATTTTATAATATAATGTATTATGTGACAGTACTTGGATTTTAAGACACACAATCATGTTAGACTGTCTCTCTTTTTTAACTCAAAAGGGAACAGGACTTTCACTCATGATTATATATAAATTTTGTTAAAGAAATTAATTAATATATATTAAAGAATACTTTTAAAAGGAACAAGGATGACTTTCTGGATGTTGTTTATAAGAGAAATGATAAAGGTAATTTGATTGTACACTATCTAAATAAAATCAGAGAAACTTGGAGGAAGAGTAGCTTTTAGCTCTGATACTATATAGCCCAAAATTAACTATTCATGCTTATCACGATAAACTGGATGGTATTGAACAAAACTAAATCGAAGTTCCTTTAATAAATTGTAATGAAAGATTTCTTCCTAGTTATTTTATTAAAATTATTTCTCTCCCACCTTGATTAACCTGTTCAGGTTTTACTAATAGTGTCATAATTACCCTAATGTGTTAAGGATGAGGTAGGTTGTAATTTAGAGAAAGTGTACCCACCTTTGTTTAGAAGTTGAGTGGAAAACAAGTTAGGGTAAACCATCATCAGTACACTCAACCAGGATTCAACCTTAAATCTTCCCATCATCAGCAGGCCAATTTATTGAGAAAAGGACGCCAAAGACTTAAGAGCATTCGACTACCGATTATGTGAATTTTTTTTAGCACCATATCTTACTACCTGTTCAGTTATATGCCTATGTACTAATCACGCTTATGAGTTGGGGATGAAGTAGGTGTAATTTATATGAAGTGCACCCGCATTTGCGTGGATAGAGTGTGGGGAAACCAACCACAGTGTAACCAAGCGAGACTGCAGCATTATAGTCTAACACGAGACAGTGAGTTATACTGTGCAGCCACCAAGGCTGTGAATTATTCAAAGTTGGAATAGTTGTTTTACGATATTGGGGTTTTGACTATACACTTAGCTGCTTCATATCATGCCAATGTTAGAACATTTTTTTGTTTTTCTTCGCTATGTCTTACTACTCAACAGAGTTATCCGCAAATTTATATTTTGGGATGGGTATATAAAATATAGAATTCTTGAGGAGGTGTACCTGCATTTGCATGGAGGAAACTTGGGGAAATAATTTTATAATTTGAACTAAAGTAAGAAAACCATATGCACACCCAACAGAAACGCAAGCCCCGACCTCTTAGTCACCATAAAACTACGATGGACGAACCTAACACCTTTTCCCACGTGCTCACCTTTATGTGTAGCGTGGTATAAACTACACACATAATTAAAAAGTACTCATATATAGATCTATATTATAATTATATAAATAAAACACTATCTGTGTGCACGTGAACTTAATGTCAGGTTCATAATTATGTTTTTCTGGGGATAGGCAATCTTGACAACAGGAACCGAGGACATATTTCCAAAAATGTTTCTCCCTCTCCCTCCACATAAATATGGGTACATTTATCATTAATCCTACCATCTTAATCCTTACCCTACTACCATGGTTATAACCCGTATTGTTCGGATAGGTAATAATAAGCATGGTGTATATTCAGGGTGTCTACTGAGTTAGAGAAACAAAAATTAGTGATTTTTGGTGACCTTTTATGACCACAAAATTCCTTCGGTAAACGGTTGAACATTATATAATGCATGTATAGGCATAATGCACTCACATTCAACATTAAACTTTAAATAGATGGCATCACAGTGAAAATAGACAACTTGCGGCTAGCGCATGGCATCATAGGTAGTGTATGGCTTTACATTCGATGCATTCATGTTGTTACAATGCACGGGAGATTCACACAAAAATATTTTCGTGACTTTATTACCAAAATATTGAAAATTTGTGACTTTTATGGGACGTTTGTGACCTCTTTTGCAATTTGTAACTTTTTTTTATGTTGGGGACCCAATAGACACCCTGACATACACATACACACACACACACACTTTTTTTTTCATAATTAATAAATAATCACCAAGAATATTAATATATATTAATTATTCTAACTTGAAGTTAGGAATTTATAGGAAATGCGTGTAGACAAAGTTGCAAACAATTTCGTAAAACACTCCCGTATTTTGTAGTTTTTCTTAAAGCAACGCAGCTCATTACCTGTTCGGGTTATATGCCTACTACGCTAATGTGTAAAAGATGAGATAGGTGTAATTTGAGGACGTGCACCTGACCAGGATTAAACCCCGATCTCTTTGTACTTGACAGTCAAGTCTAACACGAGATTAGCGCTAGACCATGAGGACTGCGCCCACACACAAATCTAAAGTTTGTTACTGTTGGTTTTGTTTTACAATTTCACGAAATAATCCTTTGCAAACCATGTTGGCTGTTTTCTCTCACTAATAATTTCTCGTTGGTTGCTTTGAACAAGAAATTTCCCCTTCAATGTAAACAAATCATAATGTAGAAAATAACTACTAATGCGTTGAAGTACTGTGACAGACTTGATAACTAAAATGCTGTTTTGAAATCAACTCCTGCTGAATCTTAAGACTAGGACATGCACAACATCCAGTCGCTGGCCGTTAATTGACAATGTGAAAGGGTTAACCCATATTTTCATCAATGATAAATTTTCAGCCCTGCTGGGAATCAAACCCAGGACCCTTAGCTCAATGGGCAGTCACGCTATGGACTAAGCTAAGGTGTCGGACCGTCTATAGTAATTCCTCTGTCAATAATTTTATAGAAAACATGGAAATAACAAGTTTTGTTTTATACTTTTGATCTTGAGAGTTGGAAAAAAGATTAATGTTAAAATTTCCAAATTGTAACAACCTTTGATTTAGGTTGATTATTTTTAGGACACCTCAAATGTTTATGATAACACACCTCATCCTTGGTTTAGCCTTAGTTCAAACTGCCTGATTTATAGGGACAAGAAACTTTAGTTGATGTATTCTTGTGATGTTTCTTGAGGGAGGTCTTCCGAGTGGTGGGGTTCGAAGTGGAGACGCTGAGTGTGGACATATCAGAGATCAAGTTTGATGGTGACACCTGCCTATTCCCGGACCGGCCCCAGCCACAGTTTGTTGGTAAAAAAGGAGGAGGGACAACCTTGTACTTCAGTTACTCGGTGGAGTGGCGCGGTTCAGCCATAAGCTGGGCGTCACGTTGGGACATCTATCTGGGCATGAATGATGTACAGATCCACTGGTTCTCCATCATCAACTCTCTGGTCGTCGTGTTCTTCTTGTCCGGTCAGTTGGATGCAGAACATATTTATTCTACCTGGTAGGTATACACAGACCCTGAGCGCTGCCGTGGCCAAGGTCTTCGAGGCATCATTATCAAATATTGGTAACCTATTCCCTCTCGTTGTCCCTTTTGGGCATATTCTTGGTCTTAAAGGAGATTTAAGATTTACAAAACATAACACAATTGGTTTGAATTCTTCAATGCAATCCCACGTGTTTATAACTCAAGTGTGTAAAGTGCTTGATAATCAACTACAAATAAAAATACACAAACACTTTTGAAAATTTAACTTTTAATGTATTGATATTATACAATATTAGAATATGAGTTTTACTTTTTTTGTATAAAGAAAGATTAGTAATTGTGGAAATTTTCAACCTCAAAATTTTGATGGCTCTGACATTTTATGCACCTCCAATCTAAAAATCTTAAAATTCTTTCTGTCCAAACATTTGTTTATTTGTATTTACCAGGAGTTGCAGTCAAATTTTATATTAATTATTGTATGGCACAACTCAAAGCATAATTCAAGATTACAATTCTAGCTCTAAAACTAAGCGTAGTTTACTAATTATCAGTTTTAGACAATTCTTAACAATTTTGTTCAAAATGGATATCTGGAAAGTGTTTTAATTAATAAATAGTCTGACATCTTAGCTTACTCAGTAGGGTGTCTGTCTACTGAGCTAAGGGTCTCAGGTTCATTTCCCTGCATGGCTGAACATTTATCATTGGTAAAATGTAGGTTTCCCTTTACTCAGTGATGAATTAATGACTAGGGGCTGGGTGTTATATGTTCTAGATTGAAGTTAGTTTATAAGTCATGTGCTGATACAATCAGTTGGTTCAGTAAAATACCTTGAATAAATGAAAACTGAAATTAAAATAATTGATAAATAAACTCTCTTAACAATCTTTTTTATTCAAAATACAAAAATAAACTCAAAGAGGAAACCAATAATAATGTATAATACTTTACCAAAAGATCTGTAAATTTATAAAAAAAACAAAAAATTGGATACACCTTTAAAGGAGGGATGGGAAGTGGAATCCGGATTCATGTTTAGTGTGTTCAGAGCATTTTTGCCCATATGATTATGAAAGAGACCTTAAATCTGAACTTAAATTTGATTGAAAAATGAAAGCTAAAATTGATTACTGCACTTTCCTTAAAATTTCATAATGATTCTCTTACTCTCACAAAGGAAATAAATGAAAATGTGTTTCACTCATGATCAATTAGGTGCCAAAGACGACTCGATAAATGATAAATGGCTTGATCACACAATATACTACTTTACAGACGAATGGGGACTGTTAGGATTCAAACATTTGCCAAAATAGTGTTAATGGAAATTAAACTAAATTTTCATAAGTTGATTGCTACTTAAAAATGAATTGCTTGTAAAATGAAATTCTATGTTCAAAAATTATTAAGTTTGACCATATAGTTAAAAGTAAATCCCTCAAAATTCGCGGACCTCAGAATGAAATTTATTTTTTGAAGAGAAAGGAAAAATCAGTAAAACTTGGGCAGTCATTGCTATGAGAGAAATTAATGTAACTTTTTAAGAGTAATCGAAAATTTAGAGGGAAGGGGACTTAAATTTTTCAGAAGTTAAAGGGGAAAACCATTTAGGAGAAAATAAAGTACACCCGAACAAGACGCAAACCCTGATATTACAATCATCGAAAAACCAGTCCAAATGATGTTGTAATTTAGCCCACATTACCAAAAAATGTTTAGTAAGTAAGATTTCAATATAACATTTCCAAACAAGTAGTGGCAATACGAGGTTAACGGGCATGACATTTTACGGCTTTATATATTTATATTGGAATAATAGTCTTAAAAATATTTTGGTAAATAACAACAATTTTTAGTGATGTTTTATAATGACAACCAGAGTTTAAAATAAGCCCTAGATAAAATAAGAGCCTACAATGATTAGATAATCAATTGAAGCTTATTAATAATGATACACTATCGAATGTGTATTAATTTAGTAAATATTTAAAAATTCCCAAGTCCTCTAACTTGTAGGTATGTTAATTTTTTTTTAAAGGTCTCATTTATAATGTGTTATAAACTGCACAAATGGACACACAAAGGTGTCAGTCTCGTCTAGGCTGTTAGATTGTGGGCATGGAGGTCATGACTTAAAATGCAGAGCATACTGATACTGTTGGGGTTATGCAGACTACTTTGTGTTAGTTATAATATAAACGACACATTTGTTAACCAATATAAAAACGTTAGGTATTGGTTCAGATTTTAGGACAATGCCAACACGACTGTGCTGCTGACGCCGAACAAACACAGACAAGTTATAGTAACAAAAGAACAGTGATAAAAATCGTGACATAGAGTACACAATTCTATTACGTTTTATTCACTAATTATTATACACAATAAGAGACAAGGCTAAAGCTTGCTGCTATGTAACCATGTCCTACAGATACTTTTTATCTTAAATTATTCCCAACCATCCCTCCACACTAATACAGTTCCTCTAAATTCTACTTTCCTCATCCCTAACACATAGGTGTAAATATAAGAATATCCTGGACTAAGTAAGACACAGGTATGGGAAAAACGTATTTAATTTTGTTAACTGTGCTTTCTTGTAAATCATAGTTCACACTTGGTATGCAACCAACTATTCATTAACCTGTTTACCTTTTAAATTGATGTGGTGAACAAGACAATACCATGCGGCAATTATGCGATGAAGTTTTATAAACCAATTTTAAGATTGAAAAACCAGGGTGCAATGATTATCTGGTTAAATATGGTATCTACACAGGCTTAGATACACTGTTCTGTTCTCTGTTGTTAAAAATTACAAAACAATATTTGTTGCTATTATATAAATTTTGTTGAACTGCTTGTTCTTTTACGTAATGGTTCTGTTCGCTGGCAGGTATCCTGACAATGATTATGGTGCGAACATTGCGTAAAGACATAGCCCGGTATAATGCAGATGAAGGTCCTGAGGAAGCCATTGAAGAGACGGGATGGAAGTTGGTGCATGGAGATGTGTTCAGACCACCTCGCTATCCTCGACTGTTCGCTGCAATCATTGGCAGCGGCATGCAGATATTCTTCATGGCACTTATTACAATATGTTCGTATTTTGTTTTAGTTTTCAAAGTTTAACATAATGCTCACACAATATCCCAGGCTCACTTCCATCTTGTAACCCTGCACTATTCCAGACACAGCTCTTTTCGCTATTCTGTTATTTTGCTTCACACATATCATTAATTAAACAGGAGATAATTACATTTCTTAAAATTCTGAATAGTAGGTGTATGTGTGGGTAGCAACTCAACTCAAACTTGATACCATTGCCAAACCAGCCTAGTTTACATTATTGGGGAGCTCTAACACTGAATTAAGAAATGTAGAATATACATTATTTAAAAGGGTTGTTTCTAATTAAAACAGGATGTGAAAAACAATATTACAAATGTAACCATTTTGTATTGGAGTTTCAATAAATACAACATATTTATATTTTTTTCTTCTTACATAAGCACATTTTTGGTCACTTTAGACCTATATCCCCCTTTTTAAGCAAAAATAAGCAAACATTTGACCCCCCTCTCCATCATCCTGGCCTACATCATATTTGTCAACTTTTGGTACTTTTTTTTATATAAGAATGACCATTATTTTTTATACAATGCATACATTTGTTATTTTTAATTTTTATTGACCTCTTACTAACAAAATTCGACATGATGAGAAATGAGAAAGTAAGAGGAATAATAAAGGAAGAGCCAGTCCAGGATAGAGAAGGCACGGCTAAGGTGGTATGACCATGTAGGAAGAATGGAGAGGGAAATACTGCCCAGGAGTGTGTTGAATATGGGTGTGGCGGTAAGAGGCCGAGAGGAAGACCAAAGAAAAGATGGCTGAAGGGAGTAAGTGGGAGTGTGAAGGAGAGGACTGGGTCTAGGTGGTGGGAGAGAGATGGTGGGAGGAAAGAAGGCAGTGGAGAGGCTTATGTTTCAAACAAACATAGCTAGAGGCTGGAAGCTGTTCATGATGATGATGATGATATATATTTCTGGTAATTATTAACATAAACGGGTAAATTAATTGTGTGAAATATTAACAGTAAACACTGTAATAAAATTAATTTAAATTTATTGTACTAAACAGCTAAAATAAAAATAAAAGTGATATAATTATATCGAAATGAAACATTTTAATTTACATTTAATTTAAATCATAAAAAAATATTATTAGGTAATACATAAATTACTATAGTTATTAAAAAACTCTTAACTACTTAATCTGATGACCAAGTTTCTTGAATTCACATCTTGAAACAATTATTATGTATCCCTTTGGGGTGGCTCAGTCACTGTGCCATTCTCCCTATCTCTCTTTGTCTTATATAACCATTGTTCTGACCCCTCCTTCCCCTTTGTCAGCAAAGATAAAGATTGAACACCATTCACCCCATAAGGTGCTTACGTAATACTTGGACACCCCCTTACTACAAATTAGTCTATTTTTTTTTATATCTTCCTTACTCATTATCATCATCATCAACATCAATTGGTTCCAGCCTGTGGCCGTGTCAGTTTAGTAAAAGGCCTCCATCTTCCTCTATCCCTCAACAATTCTTCCTTCCTTAATTGCTTCCATTCTTCTCCTCTCATTTGCACACTTTCTGTTAAATACTCCTTTGCTCTCTCTTTATATTGGCCTCTCTAGCGGTCTTTTCCCCTACATACTTAATTTCCCTCATACTATTTGGCATCCTCTCCTATTCCATCTAAATTACACACCCATACCATCTCGATCTTGCTATATTTACTATTTCATATACTCCTTGTGCTCAAACTCTTCCCAGATAGTTTTGTTCCTTATTCTGTTTCTCCTCGTGACAGCTAACACGCTCCTCACAAATATCCTTCCAATAGCCTCTACTTTCCTAGTCCCTCTTACATTCAATATCCAAACATGTTTCTTCTGAAATGTGACAATGGGTACAAAGTACGCCATATACAGACAGCACGTCCTTACACCTCAACACTTCAAGGGCACTTCTATTCTCCATAGCAAACATCTTACATACCTCTAGAACAAATCTTCCTCACAGACTTCTTCTTAGATCCTCTATACTCTCATTTCTATTCTATCCATTTTTATAGCTTTATTAGGCCTTATCCTCTTTCTTGTCATTATCATAAATACCGTAACTTCACACTTCGCCATGCTAAATTTCATTTCACTCTCTTTCACTGCCACATTCCATTTCTGTAGCTGTTTATGTACTTCCTCTTACCTCTACACCAATACCTAGTCATCAGAAAACAACATGGCTTTCATTATTTCCTCCCTGAGTTTCCTTGCCACGTTATTCATGACCATTTCCATTACCATTAAAAATAATAAGCGATAAGAAATCAGTAATCTATTTCACTTCATTTTTTTATTTGAAAACCACTCCATATACCCCTTCTTCATCTTAACTCAACTCTATTCTCATAATTACTCTTCACTGTCATTACAACTTCTCTTTCCATTTAATTCTCCTTCATTGGTTTATAAACTTTATTTACATCCACACTATAATATGTTTTCTCCACATCCATAAATACCATTACTAAGTACTAAGTCCTTCCAAAATTTGTACCTTCTTTCCATCAGCTGTCGTAACGCAAAGATTAAGTCTAATGTAGACCTTTGTTCCATAAATTCATGTTGTTCCTCTCTCCACCTTTCTTTAATTTTCTTTCTTATTTTCTTTTCCAGTATCTTCTCATATATTTTTGTATAGTTGATCATCAGGGTTATCCCACCATAATTTGTGCACCTCCTGTCTTTCTTGAAAATAGGTATTATAGTTCACTTTTTCCAGTCTTTCAGTACCTTGTTCTCCTTCCAAACCACTCTCAGCACCATGTATAACTATTGTATTACTGCTTCTCCTGCAGCTCTTATTATTTTAATAGTCATTTTGTCCACACCTCACAGATGTTTTAAAACAGAACATGCATACCAGTGTCGACAAAAGATTTGTGTGTAGTTGAGTCAACCTTATGTTTTGTCACAACATTAAACCTATTTTAATCTTTTTGTCAATAGTTTTTGCAATGTTGGGTATGCTCTCGCCTGCTTCTCGAGGCGCTCTCATGACAACAGTCATATTCCTCTATGTCTTCATGGGGCTCATCGCAGGCTACTTCTCTGCTCGACTCTATAAGACCATGAAGGGCCGAGAATGGAAGAGATCCGCATTCTTGGTGAGTGTGATGAATACAAGATAGCAGGCATGTAGGACTATCTGAATAGATTGATGATGGTGGTCATTTTGAGCTAGAGCTGCTGGCTTTTGCCATAGTGATATTTTTCATAATTTAAAAAATACATTATGCATAAATTTTAACTATTATTTAGACATTCAAAAAAGTTTTCCATTTCTCATTTTGTAGACTGCCATCTTATATCCTGCCATTGTATTTGGTTTGGGGTTCTTCCTAAATTTCTTCATCTGGGGAAAGCACTCAAGTGGAGCAGTGCCTTTCTCGACGATGATGTCTCTGCTCTGCCTGTGGTTCGGTATCTCACTTCCACTTGTATATCTTGGCTATTACTTCGGCTTCAGGAAGCAGCCATTCCAACACCCGGTGCGCACCAACCAAATCCCTAGACAAGTGCCGGATCAGGTGTGGTACATGAATCCACTACTGAGGTGAGTAACTCAGTCTTGAGAGCTGGCTTGTCACCTCTATGACTGCTCAGTTTGTTAATGTTTCTAATCTCAGGGTATTCAAGTGAGGACTCTCTCTTAATCTACTCTCACAAATTTTTTTTAGCAACTACTATCTTACTATCAATATGAGTTACATGCTTGTTTATTAATTACTCTAATGTGCTGTGGAGGAGTAAAGTTTAATTTAGAGATGGTGTACCCACATTTGTGTTGAGAGAGAATGGGACACCATTTAGGATAAACCACCCTCATTACACCCAACCGAGATTGAATCACGATCGCTCCATCGTTGGCAGTTTATTCTACTGCATGCAACCACCAAAGCGGTACTCAAATGTTCCTTGTGCTCATAACTTTGATGTTTTAATATCTTAAAACTCAACATTGGTGATGACTAAATTCAAAGGGCTATGATAGGTTCAAGAGTCCATCTTTGAGGATCCCTAGAATCTTAATATAGATCATAGCATCCACTATTGTAGTGTTTCTAGTAGGGCTGTGCGGGATTCTGGACTTCGGGAAAATGGTTGTTCCCAAAATTCAGGTAAGAAAAAAAAAAAATCCTGAGATTTTTCAGGAAAAAAAAAAAAATTACAATTAAGGACCGGCTATCAAAGTCACTTTTTTATTTAATTGTCGTTAAAAATATTAATGATTTATTAAATCTAAGGTGACCTGGTGGTCTAGGGGTAAGGTGTTGGACTTCTGCGGTTATGATAATAATAATATAAATAATAAAAAATAATAATTAATAATAATATAAATAATAATAAATAATAATATAAATAATAATAATAATAAATAATATAAATAATAATAATAAATAATATAAATAATAATAATAAATAATAATAATAATAAAAATAATAATTAATAATAATATAAATAATAATTAATAATAATATAAATAATAATAATAAATAATAATATAAATAATAATAATAAATAATAATATAAATAATAATATAAATAATAATATAAATAATAATATAAATAATAATAATAAATAATAATAATAAATAATAATATAAATAATAATTAATAATAATATAAATAATAATTAATAATAATAATACAACCATATCCTACATTAAATTATGTTTGGAAGAAGGTATAGGAAATGTGGATAGAAACATATAAAAGGGAGACAAACACAATATGGCCTTTACAATGAAAAGAAGAACACAGTTCACACTTTACACTGCTGCCAATGGACAAGGAGGTAATGGACACTGCTTGCTAGGCCTGTCATAGCTTTATATGCCTTATAATCTAACTTAAGACTAGGACAGACACAATATACAGTCCCCGGCTAATTCATCACTGTGAAAGGGTAAACCCACATTTCACCAATGATAAATTTTTTGGTCATGCAGGGAATCAAACCCGTGAGCCAAGGTGTTGAATTATTTGCTATACTACCTAACTAAAAATATCCAAAGTAGTCATATCGGATTACTAGATAAAATAGAAAAATCTTTATGTGAATTTTTTTAATAAGGTATTTGACATTTTTTCAAATGATATTAACCATTTTTATGACAAAATTGATTTTCATTCGAGAATTTTTGAACTAAAGTTAATTATTTAAAAAATAAAATTCCAATCAACTTTTTACCATTAGGTAATCTATAATTATACTCTACATTTGAAGCGACCATAATTTAACACATCTTGAGATTTATTGAATCTAGGTTCGCAAGAAACAAAGTATATTTTTTTGCTTCAGCTATAATTTAACATCCATAAATCATGGTAGTCCATCCATGATGTGCCTTCAAACAAACTGAACATTCTTGATAACTTTATTGTACCTGTGAAATCATTAAACTTTAACTTGTTAAAACATGTTTTCATCTAATTGTGTGTATTAAAACAGATCTTCATCTAATCATGTGTTTATGCTCCAGCACGTTGATGGCAGGAGTTCTACCATTTGGAGCTGTGTTTATTGAGTTGTTCTTCATCTTCACTGCCATATGGGAGAATCAGTTCTACTACATGTTTGGCTTCCTGTTCCTTGTCTTCATCATCCTTGTTATTTCCTGCTCACAAATCTCCATCGTTATGGTGTATTTTCAGTTGTGTGGTGAGGTGAGTAGCTTCATTACTTAAGACAAATTTAAAAATAATAATTCTATATTAAAATATTTTTTGAGGTGGGATAAGATAAGACTTAAAAATAAATTAGTGTTTTATTGTAGTTATTTGTAGTTTCCCCCCCTGATGATGGTATTTATTATACAGAAAAAATGTTGAATTAGTTTTTTTCTTATGTTAGTTGTTGAAACCAATAAATTACATATTTATTTTTAAGTCTTATCTTATGCTACTTACTTACAAACTTTTTGGATGTTTTCTAAAATGGCACTTAGAGATGGGTCGAATCCACTCTTTTATGAAGAATTTGAATCCTCATTTTGCTGCGGAATCCTGAAGCTTGAAAAACAAATTATGAACACGGGAAATATACATACACCATAGAGTA
Source organism: Timema poppense (assembly GCA_902141375.1). Classification (NCBI taxonomy): domain Eukaryota; kingdom Metazoa; phylum Arthropoda; class Insecta; order Phasmatodea; family Timematidae; genus Timema; species Timema poppense. Next base: position 6,652 of record CABFOV010003880.1, on the reverse strand, counting down.
GTAGAAAATATAAATAAAAACTAAAGGTTTTCCGAAAGGTTAGGGATAGAGAAATATGTAAATAATTGCATAGTAAAAATATTTGTATGCTTCGATCCTACCTGGTACTGGGGAAATGGTAATCCAAGTAAGCCTACCTGGGTTTGTGGTGTGACGATGATCATGTTAGTTATAAAAATAATAGTATTAATTATAAAAGAGTTCAAAATTAAGAAATAAATACTAAAATTTGTTTTTCTTTGTTTTAATGTATTCATTATAACATTATACTTTCAGTTAAGTGTTAAATTAATGATCTGGACTCTGATTGTTAGTTACGTATGATAATTATGTCGGGGAAAGCTGTAAGATCACTAGATACAGTTGTGATGGGTAGCAAAGGTCAATGATAGACTAGTTTAACATAGATAAAGAAATGAAATTGTTGACTGCAAACATCGAGGTAATACCAATTACCGTAACTACTGTAAACACAAGCTTATGCTTGTACACATGTAACATTATAAACGAGCTTGCTCATTTGTTCACTTGTTCAAAAACACGCACTGATTATGTATTTAATTTGTTAATTTTGTTAATAAAATTAAGAAAGTTTTACATTTGTGTGTTGACCGCGGCCCGTATTTTGCCCGTGGCTGCCTTAAATAATGATCATAGGTTGTTGGTGGCAGACATAAAGGAACGGGAATGTAAGAGAAAGGTAGTAAGAAAAGAAAGAAGAAGGGTGTGAAGTTTAAAAAAGGAAGAGGAAAGAGAGCTGTACCTAAGAAAGTCAAAAAGCAGAAGAAGGAGGACAAGTAATAAGAGTAAGTGAGTGAGAGGAGACACCCTAGTAGAACAACAGAGTGAAGGAAGCAGTGGAGCGGTGGAGTAAAGTATTCATAAAGAGTTTTAAGAATAGGGATGAGGAAAGAAAGGAAGAAAATAGGGAAAAGAAAAAAAGAGTGCAGCGAGTGGTATGGGAATCCATAAAGGATTGGATGCAAAAATGAACAGAAAGGCTGGAACAGGACGTGAAAGGAAGCAAGAAGGTGTTACATAGCCAGGTAAGAAACAGGAGGAGAGAGAAAATATAAGAAGTTAGATTTATGGATAAAGAAGGAAGAACATTGAAGACAGTAGAGAAAGCAAAGGAACTATGGATGAGATATTTTGAAACATTCAACTCGGAAGAGTAAAAGGGTGAGAGTGAAACACAGAGCAGCAAGAAGAAACAGCAGAAGCAGAGGAAAGAGTTCCCACATGAAAAGAATAGAAGGCTGCACTAAAGAGAATGAAACAAAGAAAAGAACTGGGTGTGGACGAACTGACTGTGTGATAAGAGCCGATGGTAAGGTCGGTATGCAAAAATTATACAGGCAGCTAAGTTTGATTTGAAAGGAGAAAAAGGGAGTTATAATACCGATTTTCAAGAAAGGAGACAGGAAGGGGTGTACAAATTGTAGGGGGATAACACTGATTTGCCACACTACAAAAATATATGAGAAGATACCGGAAAAGACAATAAGAAATAAAATGAAAGGACACTGGTGAGAGGAACAGCACAGATTTAGGGAACATAGTTCTACAATAGACTTGATCTTTGCCATACAACAGCTAATGGAAAGAAGTTATGAATATGAGAAAGACTTGGTAATGGTATTTATAGATGTGGAGAGGGCATGTGACAGTGTGGATAGAAATAAAGTTTAGATATCGATGGAGGAGATTTAAGTGGGAAGAGGAGTTGTAATGAGAGTGAAAAGCATCCATGAAGTTAACAAGTGCTTGTAATGATACTGTTTTGAACCCCTCTCATTTATTTAAAAAGTCATGGCTGAAGTGTATGTATTTTTCTTTAAAGAACTGCATGTAAAATTTCCTTTTAATACTTCATCCATTGATGATCAGGTGTTTTCAGAAGTAATTCCAATATAACACATTTTAAAACTTTCTTTCTTTAAAAAAACTCCCTTCGTTCTATTTGAAAATCAGGTGATGTGCTGGCTGCCTCTATACAATAAGAAGCTAGCCTTCACAACATCACCATGCTAGGAGTTCTCCTATCAGTTAGTTTTAACACTAGTGACAAGGGGTCCAAGAAGCAAGAGGTAGATAATATATAAGCAGCTTGTGCGTATAGTAATTTCACACACACAAACAATAGTAATTTCCAGAGAAAATCTCAGTCTGTAACAGCACTAGCTCTGACTCTCTAAGTCATTTCATAAATGAATAAAAAACTGTATTATTTTAATATTAAACTTACAACACTGAAAGTGAAATTAATAAAGCCAATCGTGAACAATGTTAAATCTCTACTAATGTCAAGAAATCACCAATAATTAATCCTACAGTAAGAAATATACATTTAATTAGTTCGTCATAGCCGTGTGATAACAAGTGTGCAGTAAGGCATGCACGTGTCGTCATAGAAACTGGTATTGGTATAGTTGCTAGCCAACTCTAAGGCATGCACGGGTCCACATTATCATAATCATATATCTGCATCATAAATAGTGGAATTGATATAATTGCTGCCCAACCATGGGACATACACGGGTTCACATCCGCATCATAACCATAAAAACTGGTATTGCAATATGTTATATAAAGACGAATAATGGGAGGATGGAGTGGTCCCAGATAAAAAAAAATTGAATGAAGCAGGGGAGTGCCCTCATACCACTACTATTTGTAATGGTAATGAAAATGGTCATTAACAAAGTGGCAGGAAAACTCAGGGAGGAAAGAATGAAAGCCATGATATTTGTGAGGAGAAACAAGATTAGGAACAAAGCTATTTGGGAAAGAGTGGGGGTACAGGGAGTACTTGAGATAGTAGAGGAAGTATGTAGGGAAAGACCATAAGGGAGGCCAAGAAGGAAATGTGAATAGCAGAAAACTGAAGTTGTGTAAGTGAGAGGAAAAGAATGATTGTGGGATAGAGGAAGATTGAGGCATTTTATTAAACTGACCCAGTCACAGGCTGGAAACATTTAAAGACGATGCTGAATTATGTTGAGTCTGAACTACCTCTACACAGCTCTAAAACAAATTCCAATTAAAAATTTTAATAAGAAATTGTTTGATTCTAATCTGAAATTTTATTCAATCCTCAACTCTTGAAAAATCTTAACACATTTCACACTGGCATTAAATTGCATGGTGAACTGTCAGATACCGGCCATATTTATGATATTTTGAATTTTTGCTGTGATTATACTGTTTGACATACAATACTTTTTATGTGTGATTATTATAGAGTAATTTATAATATTTCAAATTTTGGATGGACTTTATTTTGTTTTATAGAAATTCAAATTCATTAGAAAAAAAATATAAAAAAAGATTTTTACAAATGTATGATTACACTAGTACACAGAATTAACTCTAGTTTTTGAACAGAAATTATTTTAACAAAATCGTAATTACATGTGACACTATGAACTAGAACGCCGTTAATTTACTACTGCAGTAATCTAACCTGGTGACGTCATGCATAGTGTGGTGAAAGGGAGAAAACTCCCTGCTGGCAGGTATAGGGACCGAGGCAACCTTGTATTCTAAGAACCTCGGTAAGGGCAGTGTGCAAGAAGAATAAAATGCCAGAGGATTGAACAAAAAAAATTAATAACAATATTCAAGGAAGGAGATAGGATTTTACAACCAGCAAACTCATACAAAATTGAATTAGAACTTAGCTGAAAATGTATTAAAGCAGATACACCTTCCGGATTCATCCATATGAAATGGAATATTATAATAAAGTAATAACATATATTTTAAAGCCAAATGATAAAGTGTATGAATTTGTTATTAAGGTTTCTTTATAACCTAGCTTATCTAACCTTCATTATGTTAAATTACTTGGCTAAATTAATCCATTCTTGCTACTGTTACATTCGCTAATAAATTAGAATCTCAATTAACATTAACAAAATAAACAATTTGACTTTAGTAGTATCATCATTATTAGGTTTTATATTACTAACTTAGACCGCCAATGCACCGTATCCTTTGACTCCTCCTTCAACTCACCAGCATTTTCTTCTTTCCTTTAAGTAATCTAATATGTGATTCCTTCTTCCTAAGCTTCTTTTCCCCTCAACTTTTCCTTCTATGACATCGTTCAGAAGACAGTTCCTCTTAAAGATGTGTCTGATCCACTTTGTACTGGAGAATCACATCCAAAATGGTTCTATTCTCACCCACTCTTCTTCATTTGTCAACCTGTCTGTCCACCTGATCTTTTCAAGTCTTCTCCAGCACCACATTTCAAGGCTCTCCAAGAATTTATTTCCCATCCTTCTAAGAGTCCAAGTTTCTGCTTCATAGGGTGCAATTCTCCAATCATAGCGTTTCACTTTCTTACTCCTAAATTTGCTGGTCAGCAATAACCTCTTGTTGAAATTTTCCTTGGCCATGGTGGTCCTTAACCTAATTTCCTTGGTGCATTAGGCATCCTTTGTCTGCAGACTCCCCAGGTACTTGAACTGCTTTATATTTTCCAACTCCTGGTTTCCAATTTTTATTTTCAGCAACTCTTCATTTTTGAAATCACCATCACTTTTGATTTTCATTGCTGATTTCCATGCCATATGTTCTCCCTATCTCCACCAGCTGGTCCATTATTTCTTGAAACACTTTTTTATTTTTAGCCAGCAATGCTAGATAATCTGCATATTTTATTGTGTTGATGTAGTAAAAGATGTATTAAAAGGGATCATGTAACAAACAAGTTGATCTATTATGTTTATGTTTGGACCTAGGTTTGATTGAGTGGTATAAATGTTGTAACAATAAAATTATTTCAAATAAACATACCTATAATATCATTATATTTGCCATTTCCTTGAAAGTATGATAGTATTAAATTTGAATAATTCACTCTCTTAAGTGAAATGCAGTGTATAATTTGATAAGGTGCTTACACTTCATTTCCAACTAAACTATATGTGTGTACTTATGGTATGTTTTATATATATTTTTTTATCACTCTTCAAAATATTTGTAAAAGAATAATTTTTTAATATATCTTTTTTATGAAGGTAAGCCACTGCTAGTACAATTTATTGTGCATGGTTAACGAAGCTTAAAATATGTAAATAATCTCTTAGTTATGACTATAGCCATATCAAACATCATATTTGTAATTTTGAAAAATTACTTAGGTATTATTCCTGTATCAAGGTGTCATTTTTGAAATTTACAAATTTATTTTCTAGGACATTTACATTTTATTTGTTAAAAGTGAAAATTTTAAAAGCAATTGATTTAAAAATGTACTTAAATATATCTTGATGGATTATGATTGAAATTTTTTAACACTTGCTACTTTATAAAGGGTATATGATGTATGAAAATTTTAGTAAATTAGTGGTGTTTTTTATTGTCTTTTAAGGACTACCATTGGTGGTGGCGCAGCTTTATCGTGTCTGGAGGTTCAGCTGTGTATGTGTTCACTTACTCTGTGTTTTACTTCATGACCAAACTAGAGATCACAGAGTTCATTCCTACACTTCTTTACTTTGGCTACACATTCATCATGGTGTTAACATTTTGGCTACTGACAGGTACCATAGGATTCTTTGCTGCCTATGCTTTCATCCGAAAAATTTATGCAGCTGTAAAAATTGACTAAAACACTCTGCAAAGAAATGTGTGTGTGTGTTTTTTGGTGGTGTTAAATGTTAAGACTCGAAGCTCTGAATCTTTGAATGAGGAACAATATATGAAATGTTAACCAAAAATAACCGAAGAACATTTTGTTGATCATTAAGGAATTAATTTTCACTCTCTTACCCAAATACAGCGAAAAGATGACACAAAAAACTTTCATTACGGAAAGCAAACAATTTAGATTATTTAAAAATGAAGACATGCATGTGTGTTTAGCAAATGAAGAAAAGATTAATGTAAAAACTCTGCGAGGAGAATGTTGAACTAATGAGAAAAAGAGATATATCAAAGTGAGCAATACTTGCTTGTTGGTTGATTAAATTGAAATATTTTTCTTAAATTGATGTATCATTGATCTGATTTAATAATCAGGGTAGTTTAACTAAGTTTCTATTGTAAATAGTAATGTATTTTCAACATTTTCATGGTTTGCATACATAATTAGCACAAGCTTATCAATAAAACCAATTTTTGAAAAATAAATAATTTAGACATTAAAAATATTTGTTATAAAAAGTAGGGGTGTGCAAGTATTTGAAATTTCAAATAATTAACGTTGGCCGAATATTCAATTAATTCGATTCTCCAAATAGACCCTCCTAATAGCATATAGCTGTGTTGTAAATCTCTTAAAAGTCCTGTCCAGACCATTATGTTTAGACCATGAGACAAGTGGGTAGCCAGATAATCTGGTGAGTCAAGAGTTAAAAATACTCTTGTTTTTTGTTCACTATGAGGGGAGCGGGTAATACTATTGTTAGCAGAGATTGTGGCCTGCCTAAGGGCTTGAAGAAGGGGGAAAGGGTTTTATAATGGCTGATGGAGAGACAAACAGTTGGGAGCCAAGTGACTCATGATCCCTTGTTCTTGGTTTACTAGTGAAAGTGCTTGCAATGAAACATTTATAATTCATTCACGAGCTAAGTTTACCTGGATGACAGCTCGAAATGTTACTAGAAGTAATCCTTAATATATCACTACGCCAACAGCT
>CABFOV010003879.1:27824-59641 GCA_902141375.1 Timema poppense | reverse complement strand
AATAATATTTAGCACCGCGTCTTACTACCCGTTCGGGTTATAAGCTTTAAGTACTAATTACTCTAATGGATCAGGAATTGGGGAGGTTTAATTAGAGGAAGTGAACCCGGTGTTGCGTGGAGGGAGAGTGGAAAACCATTTAGGAAAAACCACCCCAGTTCACCCGACCGAGATTCAAACCTCGATCTCCCCGCCCTCAGCAGTCAAGCTCAACACGACAAGCGCGTTAGCCAACTACGCCACTGAGGCGGGTTTCATTAAAAGAGTTATCAAAAGTTCTCATTAATACTTCCTTACTAATTATTGTATAATTTCTTTCAACATTATTAGTTAAACTGATTAATAATATAAATACATTTGTAATATCGTTATCAATGTAGATAAAACAAAGTACTTGAGTAGTTTTAAGTCTAAATTCATGACTTTTCCATGACTTTCAAGATACACCATATAATTTAATTTCTTTTTCCTAACTTTTGATCGCTGGTAGACCAACAGTGCCCACAAGTAGAGGGTAATATACACTAATTGACCTACCTGCTATTTCTCCACCCCCGAGGTCGTTTAGAATTTTTCTGTATGATGGCCTTCTAGTCAAAATATCCCTTCGTTTTTTGGTTGAGTCGTCTTCGTTTGACAAACTGTCATCACTTCCTGGGTCCACCACCTGTCAAAATACAGCTTGATTGAAATTTACCCAAATAATTTTTATGCTCAAATGTAAGGGCAATTTCCTATCAAAGTAACAAAGTTATTGAATCGTTTCAAAGTGATTTTGCAACATTAAATTAAAACTGTACTAACGTTTCCTCTGAAAAATGTGAGTAAGACATGGATCAAAACCAAATTGTTATACATCTATATTAGTAGTGCATAAGCATGTTACCTTCAACCAGGGTTACTATGGTCTAAAGGGTGACAATGGTCAAAACAAAGAAATATGTTTCAGCATGTGATAAATAAATTAACTATTGTAATTCAAATAACCTTGCTATATTTTTTACTGATAATTTACATATTAAATGGTAGTTAACTGAATTTAATTATAAAACAAATTTTGATGGCATTTTAAAAGAAGAAATTTTTTCACAAAAAATGTTGGCTAAACAGTTTATGACAATTCATAACCTATGCATGTAATATTGATAACAGTAGTATTCTAACCTGCATTACTATATCTGAATTTCAGCTATGCAAAGTATTTATGTTTTATTTAAATTGTTTAGCTATAGTAAATTTCTAACAAAAGTATTGCAAGTATATTATTTTTTGGTGGTTACTAAGATCAGAAACTAATTACTATAATAGTTTAACCAAGAAAGCAACCTAACCAATTTGTGTTAGATAATTTTACTTGCTATTACTAAATATTACTTATTTCAGTAAGTGTGTTAATTGTTTACACATAATTTAATCTAGAAAATCTTGAATTTATGATTCTAGCTTGTCGATATTGATATTCAACATGGGTAGATCCTATAAAAGACGGCCTGGAACGCGTTCCTATATGGACTACACTGCAGAACAAATGAGTTCAGCTGTAGCAGCTGTTAAAAAGGGCATTAGTGTGAGGGCTGCTGCTGGAAAATATGGTGTAAAAAATGAATCATTGCAGAAGAGATGTAAGAATGTGGAAATGAAGAAATCATGTGGACAGACAGTGTTGAATAAAGCAGAAGAAACAGTGTTATGTGTTTATTTAGCTTAGTGGGGTTTCCCAATAACCTCTTTTGAATTGCGTCTTCTTGTGCATGGATATTTACAATGACAAGGTAAGACCATAACTAAATTTTTCTATGGATGTATTTTAGGTATAGAGTGGGCACAATCATTCATGAGATGAAACAAAGAAAATTATCTTCTTATCTTGTATCTAATATCAACCCCAAATGTGTTCAATCAAGTCCAGCGATTGTCAAAACATATTTGGATGACATTCAAGAAATTCCACCTGAAAATCTAATCAATTTCGATGAAAATAATATTTCAGATGAGCCAGGTAAGGTGAAATGCATAGCTAAACGAGGAATGAAGTATTTTGAAAGGGTCCTAACCTCTACAAAGTCATCCACCTGTGTCATGTTTGTTGGCTCAGCATCTTCTCTCCCCATTTGTAATTTATAAAGCCGAACATGTGTATGACCTTTGGGTGGCCCACCTAGGACAAGGTAGTCCAGTTATTTAAGTGGTTGGTTTGACAGTGCAACATTTGAGGATTGTTTTCTTTTCTATTGCCGTACCTTACATTAGGAAGTTGTATAGTGACAAGCCGTGGTTGTAATAGGCGACAACCTGTCATCCCATTTCTCCCCAAAAGTGTTGGATGCATGCAAAACCCACAACATCGCTTTCAAGTGCTTGCCTGCAAACTCCACGCATCAATGTCAGCAACTGGATGTTGCCTTCTTCGCTCCGCTGAAGCAATACTGGAGAGAAATATTGACAGATTTCAAGCAGATGAGCAAAAGTAAAAAATATTTCTGTCACAAAAACACAGTTCCCTTTATTGTTAAATTATTTAATGGATGAAATAGATCCAGTTGCCAAAGAAGCTCTTCAGGCAGGCTTCCGAAAGTGTGGTTTATTTCCACTGAACCGCAATGAAGTCCTAAAATGCTTGCCATGTGAGATAGTACTGATAGAGGGTGAAGCACTTCAACCTACTGTTGTAGCATAGAGCATGGCTGAAAGCTTTTTGCAGTTTTTAAAAATTATGTGATATTCTAAAGGTGCCAGTGTTACTGCAGGCAAGAAGAAAATACTAAATGAAGAACCAGGAAAAAGTGTCTCTGTTGATGATGTGACCCCCAATGGACCAGTCAATGATGCAGAACACCCATCAATGAGTTAACCAACCACAAAGAAAGGAAGAAAAAGGATGACTAGTTCATATTTCTCAGATGCTGGAACATTTAGATATAAAGATAGTGATGAAGAAACACTGATGCAAATGAGGGCACAAATATTGGATGAGGAGGATAATGAATGCCGCCCTGTCTTATCAAGAGCTGCACCTCAAACTTGTGACTTGGTCCCAACATAGTTTTTAGGAAAGAAAATAATGAAACATTTCATTGGCAAGGTAAATGATGAGCCAGGTATGAGTTGATTGTGTCCTTTGTTAAAAAATAGTCTACTGGGGGATACTTTGGCCAGACAATCAATGATTGATGTAGGACAAGTGGTGAGAAACATACCTGGGCCTCTTGAAAAAAGAAGCGGACGGTTAAGGTTTCCTGTTAAATTTGCTGGATTTAATGTAGATTATGTAACATTATCGATATATTTGTGTGAGATGTTGTGGTTGTATCTTTTAGTGTTCATCTTATTTAGAATGGTGAATATAATTGACAGAAATATATGTCCATATTATTTATATAATATTTACACAAAAATATAAAAATGTAATGGCCATACACACCCTTACTCATGTTGACCATTAACAAATTGTTCCCTATTGATTTTAATTTTTTGTGTGCTGACCATAGTGACCCCGACTCATGGAGTGACAAAGGTCACTTTATACACAAACAAAAAAAAGTTTGGAAAATTATAGCAGCAAAAGATTCATACACACACCTTTATGAAAACTTAGACCATGCACTAAACAAAACCATTTTTTTATTATTTTGAAATACATTAATATAGAAGATATCTGGAAGCATAAGCATAAAAGGTTCAACATTTCAAGTTCCCCTTCTGAATATATTTTTGAAAATATCCAGTTTGTATTTAGATTTTTGGAGAAAATTTTCTAAACATTTTTTAACCCTAAAAATGTAAGATATTTAAGTATTAATAAGCAAAATTATTCTAATGTTCCATTAGCTATTAGTGTCATTACAGCTACTTTTCTGAGCTCAGTATTTTCTTAAGTTGCGGGTTTTAGCATGGTTACTTCTGACAACCTTGGTGTTGGTTGGTATGAGGTTAACTGAGAAGAAATACAACTGCATTAGCATGAGGGAAAATGGAAAACCCATGGTGAACCCAAATTCTTTACACACAGAAAGAATGCTAACACTCACTATTCTGGTAATAGCAATCAAATGTGAAGCGATTTTAATGCCTTAGACAAGTGGGCTCTTCTGTTAAACATTTGCTTTTAATACAATGAAATGTAAACAATTTTCCATTGTCATTCTTCATTCTAACAATCCATTAATAGATATAAACTATGCTGTGGTTTGAGAGCATGTCAACCTTATATGGTAGTCCTGCAACTTGAATATAAGGAGGGTAATTAGGAAGAAAAAAATGCACATGCACTGGGATGAAAAACCATATGTGGAAAATCCCACTCATTGTGCTCATTTGGGATTTGAATCATTCTAATGCAAAGTATGTTGGAGGTGGCCAAACTAGCTATGTTTGGGGTTGGTTATTATTAAAAGAGATACAAAACCATATATATATATATATCAAAGAAATGAGGGGTGAATGGATGTTGAGAAAAAACTAACCCCCTCTCAGAAATTTAACAAATGGAAAAATTAAATATCAATAAAGCCCCTGTGGTCTTGGGGTAAAATGCTCGCCTCACAACCCAGAATTTGTGGGTTCAAACCCATATGAGGCTGGTAGATTTTGACAGAGTAATAAAAATTCGTAGCACAATTTCCTTCTGAGGAGAAGTAAAGCTGTCAATACCATGTAAGTGAGCCATGTAAAAGAGCTTTAAAAGTTAGGCTGAACATTAATAGTGTGTGAAGATTTGAAGAGTCAAAGTCTAAGTCAAAGGTCAAATCTCCTTTGACTTTGACATTAACTTTAACCTTTGCATATTTGAAAAAATTTGAAGGATAAAATTTCAATAAATTATCAAATGATTTAATTTTATCTTGTTAAATATTGCATATTTTATTATTTGACAATTGTTTTAAAACCTTTACCAAACAGAATTTAACACCGGTTAGTAATTTTACTACCATAACGTAAGCATAGATCAAAAGCAGGCAAGTAAATGTTAAATATATTATATCCATTATTGCCAACATGATTTTGTAAAAAATAAAAACACACATAAAGAAATAAAACCAAGGTCACTGGTATGAACAAAGAAATCGCTTTAGTTGTGCTATCATCCCAGCTCGTGTCTAATGTTTAGCCCATAATATTATATCTCTTTGGAATTATCTGTGACAAATTTACTTAATGCATTTGGACAGAAGTTTTTCATAGCTTCTTCGTGTTTTCTTTACTGTTCAAAGTGGCTGATACAGAAAGTGGGAAACAAAAACAGAATTTAATTTATAATTATTAACATAGAAATGGAGATAAAAGACATACATATATAAAGTTTACAAAATAATTTTATCAGCTTAATGATGTAAGTGGATACTAAAACTTTATTGATAATTTACTATGCTTATCAATAAGCCTGTGTGCATTAATTATTAATAGGCCTATGTACCTTCAACTTTGACTTTTCTTTGCAAGTTTCAAGCTTCCATTCGACTTGGCATTTAAAAAGTGGCCTTCACATAACCCTACTGAACATACGTCCCATTTTGAGCGGTATAGTACCATAGTTGTTTGTTTTTTGCTGCGTTCCGGCCATCCCGTCGTTATAGTAAAAATAAAATTTTTGCATAATTTTTAATTTTAAAGTATGTTTATTTAAGTACTGGTCCATCAAATACTATAATCAAGTTTGCATCAAATGCTGTTATTACTATTATTCTAGGTACTAATCATACATGTAACCATCAATAGAGGCACTTTGATCGAGATTGATGATTCCTCTTTGGAAAAAATAGTTTAACTTTAAAGACAATTAATTATTCAGGGAAAAGAAAAAATCATGTTGACAAATCTGAAAGATATTTTTGTAACATTAGTTTTTGTTGTTTCAATATACATCTGTTGGTTGCCGCATACAAATGTCACATACTTCTAGGTTTTTATTAGTATTGCAAGACCGAAATTCGTTGTGTAATGAATATTTGTCTAAAAAATATCTATATTAGGAGCAAGATTAAAATCAGTTCCCCTCTACATCAACCTAAACACGCATACAAACTTTTATTGGCTATAGGTATAGTTAATAACATTTTCTAGCGGAACNCCCCCACCAGAAAAATAAGCTTTCTTTGCCCTTGTTTTAAGTGCAATATTTTTATATAATAAAACTTTTTTTAATGTCTAACTCTTTATGAATATTCTATGAATATTCCCCCATACAATTTTTGAAAGCACATCAAACAAACTTTCAGGTCTAAACTTTCAATCAATTATATTATTTAATATATATGTTTATCTTCCTTTCCACTGTTTCAAAACAATGTTTCACTTGGTGTGATAATTACTATGGATATTATTAAGAATGAGTAGCAGGAATGTTCCTGAGGGGAACTTAAGATGGTACGAAGGAACAGTCTATCCTCTTTGGAAATAGAAGAATTTAAAAAATATATATTGTTTAGTTTTTTTTTTACCACCAATAATAAGAGGGAGATTTCAAGCTACCAACTTAAAGCAAACACCCTAGTAACTTTTCAAAGTTTTAAAAGATAACATTTTTCCATACTTAAAAAAAATTGAGTGAACATGGATAAATAGAACAAAATATTAGTGTAATTCATTGACATCGAACATTTCCCCTTGCCCCATAAAACATCATTAGTTCATGCAATCAAAACGCACTATCTTAAACTTGAATTCATATATATATCATGATGAATGATAACCTGCCCTGCAGTTCTTGAGATCTTGCAATGCAAACACCCTTGTGTAGAATGTTGGTTAAATCTTAGTAACATCTTACTGAACTAGACAAATACTTCAGTTTGAATTTTATATTTTCAAAATATCTTTATTTGAATATAAATTGGTATACTTCTATTTCTTATGGTCCAGTATGAATTTTATAACTATTTTTGTCAAAATCCAGATTTTTAAATATTCATTTGTTATCGAACATACTTATTAAAAAAGTAAGAATGTGAGACAATGTTTATGCGCACATGAATAAAATTGAAGGTTTAAAAATAATGTGTTTGGGCTTAAGTAGCAGTGAATATTGAAGTGACCGTCTGTTTAAGAAGGGGCCTGATACATTCTGAAAATAACTTTGTTTTAGGTGTCAACTTTATGGATCTATATTTTTCTAGAAATAGTGTAGACCTCACACTATATAGCCTACTTTCAATTTTTATTGCAGCCAAAAATCTTATAATATTTTAACCTTTGTTTCTAATAATGTTTCATCAATTATAAATCATTTAAAAAAAACTTATAGCATGAATATTATATGGTTAGGTCTTTACATTTAAAATATAGCTCCAACTCCCAATGTTTTTAATGTTTTTTTTAAAATTTTTTATTACAAGAAAATAAGAATTATGTTCAACATTAATGTGTTTCAGTCTGTCTTTCTAATTGAGTAATTGTACACAATATTGTTTTTAAGTTTGTAGTTTTAGTGAAAGTATGACACCTTAGCTCAGTTGGTAGCATGTCTGCTCAATGAGCTAAGGATCCCGGGTTTGATTCCTGGCATAGCCAAAAAATGTATCATTGATGAAAATATGGGTTTACCCTTTCACATTTTTAAATTAATGGCCAGGGACTAAATGGTGTGCCTGTCTTAGTCTTGGGATAGATTATAAGTCACATGAAGCTACGACAGGCCTAGCCAGCCGATAATGAAAAAATATATATGAATTTAATTTAAAAAATTGACCCAGGCCACAGGCTGGAAATAGTAAAATATGTATAGTAAAAGTTTTAGTGAAAGTAAAGGGTTTTATTGAAATTTAAAGGTTTTAGTGATTTAAAATTATATAATTTGTAAGAAAGAATTAGGGAGCTGTCCCATCATTCTCCCACTTCAGCCTCTGCACAACCAACCTAGCTAGTCACAATTAACATTTAAACTTGTGATGTGAGTCCTGTTTTTCTTAAATTTGACTTTAATATTCTATTTCAAAGCTTGAATCCCAAATGAAGACTAATCTTTTTATGTGAAGTCTTTGGAACAGTTGTTATTGAGTGAAGCCCAATGCTCGTATTAATTTAGTAATAAAGTTAATCTTTTAATTAGTGAACATTATTATACTTGCTAAATTTTACAATAACAAAACTTGAAACTTTAAATTAGCATTGTGTATTAAAAAAATCTAATGTTTTTAATATTCATTACATTTTAAAGAACAAAGGGGCGCTTATTGAAGGAATTAATTATTTGTATAAGAGTTTCTTAGTTTGTGATTTATTTTATATGTAAAGTAAAGTAAAAAAGTAATAATTTATCAATTATATAAATTTAGAACTTATTATTGCTTCCATCAATTGCATAAAGTTGTTATTCCAAGTTTACGCCTTCAGATTTGGAGTGGAGGTTATTTTGGCGATTGTTTTTAATCTGGAATGCCTCAAATACTGTAGTGTTTTAAGTGTCACATCTCTAATTTAAACACACAATAAAATTTTAGAGATAACATTAAATCAAAATAAAACATTTCTGTGCACCTGTTCTAAGTCCAAGTAAGAGTTCTAAGTTAGTACTGATATTAAGTAATTGTCGCTCACCACGTGGTAGGAGCCGTTAAGTGGACGTGTAGCTACCTGCAAGGTCTGTAAGCTCCCCTGTGTGGTGTGAATCACAGAGTTGGGCTTGCTCACAAGAATGACGTTTCCTTTTTGTAGTTGTACAGGCTGTATGTTAGCTGGAGTCTGGATTACAGACTGTTGGTTGGCCTGAATTACAGACTGTACCTGCACACACACAGTAATCATGTATACACTCAAACTATGCACTTGATGGCGTCTAAGAAAATGCCGGCTGCTACAAACTTAACTATATTTACATAGGTTAAGAACATGATCAAAAAATGGAAGAGCTAGGTTACTCTTGTGTTAAAACATTACACTGGAGAAGTATAGTATGATTTTGGTAGGAACAGTGTTAGTTAACAAAGTTACTAAAACCATTTTAATATATTCATACTTCAAGTCATTTTAGCTGCAGCTGTCATTTTTGATAGATATTATAAATAGCTATAGAATTACACAAATAATAAAGTAAAATATTATTAATGTTGGCTGCAAATAAATGTGTTTGAAATTTCTCTGGTGTTCTTCCAAACAAAATCAGGGTATGCTTTCATTTGAATAGAAAATCCTTTATAAATACAGATTTTTTAAAGCTAACATTTATAACATTTTACTATGTTATTATTTTATTGTTATTTATATTTTGTATCAAAAGTGACAACTTTAGATCAAATGACTTGACATATAAACACGTTATAGTAAATCCAATAACTTTTATAGCTGTCAAATAAGGCTGTTTATATGAAAATTGAACTGTAGATACCTCACTGGGTGAGTGTTAGTGAGCTTTGTGTTGAAATGCATTTAAGTTTTAACTAAACCATTATTATAATTAAGGAACAAGATTCTTATTGTATTGATAGTAATTTACAAAAGGACGCAAGTTGGCCTGACTACTTTCATTGAGGTTCATAAGACTTGAGATTGTAGTAAACACATAGAGTTGGACTAATACAAAACATACAAGTCTATGCATTTTTTATAAAACAAAGTGTTAAATAACCCTATAAGCTCTACATGAAGAAAACTACCTAATCAACACTGTTCCCAATTCAATCTGCCGCACTTCGAGGAATACAAAGCACTCAGCCACTTAAAGTATTCTCTAATGGAGAAAAAAATCAAGCCCAACCAACATTTCTGAGAATCACACTTGAAGAGGATCTTTGCCGGTCTTACCAAGAAAGTTTTCAGAACTAAAACAAAGAAATAATATTAATACCTGTTCAAATAATATCTAGCAAATAATATGGCCCATACACACAATCTGAAACTAAAAAAAAATAGAGAACTCAACTTGCCATCCATTCCCATCACTTTTAGTTTTTGACAAGATTTTTTTTTTTTTAAGTTTGTCTTGGACTGACTTAGACTTAACACCAAGGGAATTTTAAATGGCAACTCGGTAAACTTTATCCCTTTACCTCAAGTTTAAGCCTTTAATCTCTTCATCAAATGTCTACATAATAGCCTCAATCTTTATTTCAAAAATATGTCTCGAAGGAAAGCATTTCAATATATTTGCAACACTGAGCAGACACTCATTTAATCCACAGACAAGTCTTTTAAAGCAATCACTGACCGTCAGGATTTTTTTAAAGGATTTTTCAAATAGTAAACAACTCAAGGGACTAATTACACATGAATACCAAAATCATACCACCATTGGAGATAAAAAAAAATTGCTTATACACAGAAACCAAATGTATTTAAATCCTACTTACTATCAAATATTAATATGACATGCAGAGAAAATTCTTAATTTGCCAACAAGCATCTTCACTAAAGATGATACAACATCCTTTAAACTCAACCTTTTTCTTTCCTAAACTATTAGCATAAATAGTACATAGGCGTATAGCCAAAACGTGTAGTGAAACACTGTGCTAAAAAAAAGGGGGGGGGATTGTTATATCAACTTTTTGGACCCCAGTCTTAAACATTTTTAATGCTTTTTAACTAATTAATTTTTCCAACCCTATATCACTTTCCTGCAAGTGGACATCACTCTTCAAAATTGATTTAATGAAACCCACAATTCAAACTTAAGTAACTGTCCAACAATGTGACCAAAATGAAGTCCCATTTGTTCAGTTTAGTGATCAAAGTCAAAGACATATTCTCACACACATTCTCCAATTATGAAAAGGAAACCTTTTCCTTTTTGTTAGTAGAGGCGACCTAACTACTCAAATTTCCAAATATATAGAAATCGCTCGTTAAAAGAAACACTACAAAGAAAGGATTTTAACTATACTATTCCCAAGATTTCAACTCTTAAAACCTTGATCCATGAATGAAATTTATTCAAAGGACCTCCACTCTTGACATCCACAACACAAAAATAAAGCTAGGACAACATCCAATCACCATTTTAAGGAGATGGGGGAAATAATTTTGATTGAATAACTCGATACTTAAGACTCTTAATGATGTGAACAGTATGGTATTCAACTAAAATAAACTTAGTAGTTTTATTTAATTAATAAGCATATAATTTAATATTCAATATTCTATTTGCAAACAAGCAAAGCACAGCTGCAAACCATTATTTGGCAAAAAATTATGGCAATCATTATCTTTTGTACATTTTAAGTGAAAAAAAGCAATGGATTGATAAAAATATGAATAAAAAGACTAAACAAAGGTGACAAAATACTTCACCCTACTCTTTCCTGGATAACTTAATTCCTAATCTTGTACTCCTAGTGACAGCTAACATGCTCCTCACAAACTTCATTCCCGTGTCCTCCACTTTCCTAGTCTCTCTTAAATTCAATGTCTCTATTAAAATATCAAGTCTTATTTAAGTAGCTAGGTAAAAATATTTTTATTAGACCTTTATAACATTTAAATCAATCAATTCATAGGAAAATATGTTTTACTACTTATATAGCTACATTAAGAATTTTCATTGAGGTGATATATTACTTAAATAATTTACAAAAATATTAAATTCATGAGGTGTGGTTAAAAAATCTGCCAGTGAGATTTAACATCAGCGTTCGTTTAGGTATTAAGAGCTAGAAATGTGGTAGTAAATTTGACTGTTCTTGAGATGCAAGGTTCAATTCCCCTCGAGAATGTTTAGCAAATTATTTAAAGAGAGGAACCAAGCATTAAATATCCACTTCACCACCATATTGTTCAGCCAGACAAAATAAAAAAAACTTCTTATCCTTGTTAAATAATATTTATAAGTTAGTATAGAATGATAGTATATCATGCACTAAGACATTTATGAAAAAATTAGTAACTTACTGAGTACATTGCAATTAAATAAAACTTAAATTATGTGCAAATCAACTATATAATATTATATACTAAGCTTTGTTTATGGTCAAAAAAATTATAAGTGTTAGAATTTGTTTTGAAATGAGAACTTAACAATCGAGTCAACCCCAAAACCTTTCATGCTAGTTCATGTATAGGTTCTATTCTTTGTAGCAGTTACTTGAGATTATGTTGAATTTGACCAGATCTTACAATCCTGAGTACTATTTAATATTTATGAATGTAAAGTGGTTATTTTAACTAATCAAATAATAGTTTTCATTGATTTCAGATTTTATTTTGCATCTTTATAATGATTAGTTTCAATTATAGTGTTTAACAATACTGCAAAGTGAATTTATGATTGGTTAGACTTAACAAGTTAAGTTTTAACTGTGAATCATTAAATTTGAAACAAATTTATAATGTAACCTTTGTATCACACACATTTGTACTGACTTAATTTTTTGACCATGACTCCAGCTTTAGTCTGACAAGAGTACCACCAGCATTCAGCAAATCACATCATCCTCAACACAATATCACAAACAATATTGAGCTTTTTTTATAACTAGATCAATTTGTTTTATTTCTTAATATTATTAGTATACATATCATATACACTAAACATGAACAACTATAAATAACATAGCTAAAGTACTTACTACCACACCCAAATATTTTCAATTGTTGCCAACATGCTAAAAATAGTTTTGACCACATTTTAAAAATTGAGAAAATTAAAAATAGTAAAAAATGCCTTAATATATCACACATTTTGAATGATTTATAGGCATATTTTATCATTCAATGTGTAATATAAACTATTAATATTAAATCAAAAATAGAAAGGCAATTCAATTTTGGTAAAGCTAAGCCAAAGCGATTAAATTTTTAATCATTTAAATAAAGATCAAAATGCATGCCAACTAAAACATAAAACCCTAGCATAAATTATAAATACTAATGCTGCCATACTTTTAAAACATTAACATCAGCCATAGCCATAATACTTGACAAAAACATTCACAAGAAAGGTATGTTAATGTGCATCAAAACATAAATTTTAGATAAATTCAAGTTTTCTTTTAATTTAATGTACATGGTCCAATTAATTTTATTAATAAAATACTTAATCTGTTGAAATATAAGTCTGCAAAATAAGAAGTATTAAATAAACGTCATTCAAGAAATAACCAAACAGTTTTACTTAAACCATTGTTTAGTATATGATTCACAAACCCACTTAAATGTGGATTAAATATATTATAGTAATTTAAATGTTTGTCAGTTGAGGATTTGGACAAAAATGTGTGTGGATTGTTGTGAAAGCAGACCATTTTTTTAGATGCACTTTTAATACAAGGGTTACTAGAGAATTAATCTGCAAGGTAAAGATGAAGGTAGTTTAAAATGAAATGTAGCTACATTAACTTGAAGATGGGCAAATCACAGTAAACATCACACTCGGTAAACAAGCTTTAATGTGAGTATGACACTTCAGACTTCACAGCCACCAGTGTGAGTACAACTGTCCAATTATGTGTTATTTTAAGACCACAAGTCAAAATATTTGCTAAATAAAAATTCAATTTACAAACAAAATATGTTGCATGCACTATTTTTACATAATAAAATAACATTTTAAAAGTCATTTAAATGTCTGTTAGGAGTGGGCTTGAATGTATCGATTTGTCGGAACCAATGTTTCTTTAAAGTACAGTATTAACAGAGTAGCTACAAAACATATTTTACAAAATTCCCTGACTTTTCCAGGTTTTTCAGGAAACATTTTTCAATTTTCCCTGACTACTTTTTTCCACTTTTAATGATGGATGATGAATTGTTTGATTCATATTGATCATATATTAAAAAAAAAGTTTGTATCTACTAAACATAAACAGTTTTATCAGTTATTTAAAAAAATAAAATGTTATTTTATTTAGGTATTATAAACCTTTGTTTTACTGTTTAGTTGCGAAATTAATGGGATACCTTAGACATATTTGTTAATTCCATGACTTTTCATTATATTTAGTTAAATTCTCTGTTTTCCCTGTCATCCAAAAATTCCCTGACTTTTCCAGGTTTTCCCTGTCTGTAGCCACCATGAGTATAAAGTCTTTTGAAATTCTGCTAGAGTTCAAAACTTAGCTAGATACACTTTCAAGTGTTCATAGGCCAACCTTTCTTTTTTAGTTGTCACTTGTAACAGCATTACAAATAGTGACCTTCTGTCAATGTTGGCTACTCTGGATTCTCAAAAATGTATTCCTATGGTGATCATACTATGGATACTCATTCACAGAAATTAATTCACAAAGCCAATCAGCTATTCAACCTCCCAGGAATAATAAAGTGGTGGCTCCTGATCAAAATTACCTAAACACCCGCTAAATAGTAAGATTATTTTAAAATTATTTTAAAAAATGAAGTGCCAATGGAGATCTCAACTTTTTGAAGGTTATAACTGAATACTACTAATATTAGGGGTGCGAAGGAGGGAAATTGAAACTATAACCACACACCTAATAATGCAGTCAAAGATGATACCATATGAAACTGCTAGTCAAGTATTAAATCATGGAGTTGGCCTACATCAACAAAGACACGCAATGTTGTCAATGTGGCCCATGAAATATATCCATCTCTTCTTCCCAAAACATGTTATTCCCATTATTTCGTGAATGTGGACCCAGAGATACTAGCAGCCGAGTGAGGGTTCAATGGTTGGTCAGTTAATCCCTCCCCCTCACCTGGTAGCAGACAAGACCTTTTGTACACCATTTGGTATACGTAGTGGATCCTTAAGACATTCTAGTAATCCACAACCCTGTGTTTAATATGTTTAAAGTTGACTTGTTTAGCTAATTTTTATATTTAAATCACTTTGGAAAAAAAACCTCAAGAGTGAAAATATTCACGAGTAGTTATTTATGGAATTGGAGGTTTTGTAAATAACAATGACATAATTTTGTGAAAAATATATATTTATTTAAATATGTACATATAGAAACAAGTTTATTTTCATACTGCAAATGAAAAACAGATGTTCATTAACTTTATAGTAGTATGATATATCTGTAGGATGATATATTAAATTTAAGTGCTTTTCAATCAATATTGTTTCAACCAATAGTTTATAGTAAGAATACTAGAAAACTTTGACAACTGATTTCCTTCCCCTCAAGTATTTCATAATTAATTTAGAAAATGAACTTCCAACTATTTTTATTTGATCCCTCATAGTTGACACATTTTAGTGTTGCACAAAATTTTGGCCTTCTGGAAAATTTTACCTCAGAGATTGTGGTATTGTAAACTCATGTGATCGATCACCTTCCTTTGTCTATTTTAACCCTTTGAGTACCAACATCACAGAGCGATGTGTGAAATATTTGCTAAGATTGCCTGTGTCGCTCACAGCGATCCCATGTTTTTGAGCTCTTAGTTCAGTATTAAGTCAACATATAGGGTAGATTTTATTTCCACTGCATTCTCATTTGTTCAAACTACTTTTAATTGTCTTTGCACTTAGATTTTCGATGTAATGAACATGAAAATTATTTTATAACCTTTTACTTTATGAGGTTTATCTTTGGCCTTGTTTGTAAACATGGCTATTAAGAGGAAAGCTGTGATTCAAGACACAGAAATACTTGCAATATTTATTGAAAGCTCAAGCGAGAGTGATCAATTTGTTAGTGATTATGAAAGAGGTGATTCTGAGTTTGTAAATAATGAAATTGAACAGGAATTATATTCTAGTGAAAGTGAAAGATCGCAACAAGTAGGAGTGGCAGCTGACATTGATAAGGCGAATGTGAATATGAGTGAGTCTTATAGGAATGAAATACATCTTGAAGATCAGGATAATCCACCCCAACCGCTTCATATTTACACAGAAGTATCAGATTTGAAGCCCCCCCACCCCCTTCTGATTCCAAGCAAATTATTTATTTTAGTCTTTATTTTACTATAACCCTGCTAAAGTTGATAGTCACTGAAATAGCTTATAATATCTTGTAAGTCTAAAATGGAGTGATATTTTAAGACTAGGAAATGCCTGTCTTGTGCCAAATGTAACATACCATGTTTTCGGACACTAAAAGTGTTCTGTCTACCCTTAGCTAATATATTGTTCGTCGCAATCTTACATGGGTGTCATACATAATACTTGTCATTTTCATAAAGCTGGTTGTA
The DNA here is from genome assembly GCA_902141375.1 of Timema poppense. Lineage (NCBI taxonomy): Eukaryota > Metazoa > Arthropoda > Insecta > Phasmatodea > Timematidae > Timema > Timema poppense. The sequence continues at coordinate 43,609 of CABFOV010003879.1, read as the reverse complement.
AATTTAATTTTCCATTAGTAGCTAACAAACCAATTAAGTTTAATGAGTCAATTATTTAAATGTGTCACATTATGGTTTGTCCAAGCCTCCAGTTTTTCGTCTACCTAGGCTCAATATTACAATATTGTTTTGGTTTTATTATTTCAAAATATCTCTGAAGCTTTGAATTATTTGGTGTTTTTGTTGTAAATTCTATAGTGCAGGTTGTAGAGATAAACGTTAGAGATTGTGATTATACCTATATTTAAAATATGATTAATTTTCTTTTAATGTTCCCATGGAAAGAAATGTTAATATATACTATTTAAATCAATTAAATTAAATGCTAAATCCAATATTATTCCTTTCACTTTCACATTCAAGCAATAAACACTACTTTGAATGCATTGACTATACCAATAATTAAAACTTTATATTTTATGCTACTCATGAAATGACACCACTTTTCACTTAAATATCAACAATTACCTTTTTTTTTAACTAGATAAACTCGTCTATTTGTATATCATGTGTACTCACTATAACACCTAAAAATGAACTGCAAGAACAATTCAGAGCTAAACAAAAAATGAAATATTAAATATAGAAGACTTAACAAAGGAGCATTCACAAGGAATAGCCGAGCTCTACAACTGTTAAGATAGGTTGTAATACTATTGAATCAATCACACCGCATTGAGCGTCAATTGTAACACTATGGAATCAATCGCCCCCGCTTTAGGTGTCGATTGAAACACTACGGATTAATTCCATGAGATAATAATGCTGTGATGATGTTATGGTTGTCTATAGATCCGTGGTTGAGCGCCTATCATCACTGTATGGAAAATATACCGTTTAACCAGCTGTCTATAGCTCCGTGGTCTAGCACTGATTAGAACGATATATTTAATTGAATTAAAGAAAGAGAACTGTTGATGGCTGTTTATTCACACACGGTTTATTTAAATTATACCTGTTAATTACTTATACATATTCCAATTAAATGTTTTATATCACTGCACACTTGTGATATTAATGTAAGTTATTTTATAATGTGTTAAACTGTGACTGTCAGTGTGTGGCTCTGACTTGTGCGTGGGCGGAGATCCCGGTGTAGATGTTTGGATCCCGGAGTAGATGTCTGTGTGACTTATGCATGGACGGGAGATGCCTTAAATATACGCACAACGGTTTATATATGACATACCCCTTGCCTTTTTCTCCCCTCGCCAACAGTGTAAAATCTAACTAATAGAAAGAGTCCTGGCGACAGGTTTTGTGAAGGCTAGCTTCTTATTGGTATAGGGAATTGGCGTCTTTTCCAAATACTGTGGAGTTGTTCCTTTTAACAGGAAATAGCGCAGTTGTTCTTTTAACAGGAAATATGGTATACAATTTATTTTAAAGTTTTAATCCTTTTCCCATTATTTCTGAGAAGCACGTGTTTCTTCATGGATGAATCTTAAAAGGATACTCTACATATATTACTTTAGAGAAAAATTACCTTCATCCATGATTGTTTTATATAATTTAGAGTAATTCAAACCAATATCATTACAAGGTTAGGTGATATATGTGAGAGAAAAAGATGCAGCACAATATGTTTTACTTTACACATAGTAAACTATTCAACACTAAAAATCATTAGGGAAGAATATTTTTATCATGACTGCACCAACATTCCTCTGATAAAAACACTTTGCGGTAAATCAATCTTCCGCAGAGTTGGTTTGAAATGGACCTGTCTACCAGTTTCAGAATAATGCATGTTGAATGCTCTCCTAGCCTTACCAATCACACAAGGTTATATGTAAACAAAACATTAACCATTATTTTAAGTTGAGGATAGTGATGTAGTCATCTAGTTAAAGGAGCATATCAAAAGGCAGAAAACTTTGCACAACTAATAACCAATTTGATAAACCATAAATAACAATCAGCAATTTCCTTAATCATTTCAACTGAAATCTTAAGTATATAATTAGTTTTAACTATAGTTTGAAGTTTTAAAAGCAGCCAATCTATATGGTAGTATTTATTTAATTGAAATAAAATACCAGTGCATAGCGTGGCTAATTAATGTAAATTTGTAAGTACAGCGATTTTTAATATACATCAGTGCAGGAGTCTGGTGCCAATTTATAAAATGTGGATGTAGATTCTGTATTAACTAAGTGGTGATTAAAATATTTCAAGTATGCTATCTTTCACATTACAACTGTTGGGTTAATGTTGTGTGAAAGCTGAGACCTGGCTTTATATGTAATACAAATAAGGCATTTATTCACTTTTATAAATTTATCACTTTCATAACTTCTTGTAAAGCAGCCTTTCCCAAACTTTTTTAAGTTGCAAACCAGGTTTTCGGTTTATTTTTATATATAATCTATAATGAACCAGATCCGAGGATTAAATTACCTCTTTTCCTCCTAGCTTGAAGTTTTTGTGTGAACGAAAATAGCATCACACTTCTCATTAAGAATACAAATGTTGAATGTCAAGAGAAAAAAAATTAACTGAAAAAATGGTCAGCAACCTAAAAAGTTTTGGAAAAGTTTCTTTAGAGTAGGTTATTAAAGTGATACATTTAAAAATATAAATAAAAAATGCTTTATTTGTGTTACATGTAAATACAGGTCTCATCTTATATACCTCTATATATATTAGATAAACAAAAATTGAAAAACCCGCTTTGCCAAGGACGTCCTGCAGGGGTGAAGGGCAGGAGGGGCAATTACCCCCCTGAGATTCTGAGGTTATATTAAAATTAGTAGGTTTTAAAATCGTTCTTATTTTAAGGAGACAAGGTTTGCCATAAAAAAAAAAGCGTATTTTGAGGCTTCAATTAAATAAATCCCCCGCCCCCGTATTGTTTAAATTTTAAAAAAGGTTTCAAATTATAATGTCGGTGAATTATGATTTTACGTGTCCTTTTGTGTAGAATGACAATGTAAAACTATTCATTATTCGATATTGTATTAAAAAAAATCTCTTATATGTACAAGTTTTGGCACTCCCTTGTTGTTGTCATAATTTAACATTAACCTCTTTTTTAATTCAAATTATTTATTTTCTTGTTAAATATATATATATGTATATATAATAGTTTTTGAAGTGTTATCTAAAAAATTGAATCCTTTGCTTCTTTTCAGCTAAGATGGTTGTTTAAGACCCACAGAGTAGACTTTCGACATGTTTTGGTGAAATTAATACCATAATCAGGAATCGTTTTGATTTAAAAGTCAATAATTCTATATCACAGCATTGCACTAACCTGTCAAATTCAAATAATAAAAAAAAAGTTCAATTCACATTATCTAATTGTTATTTTGTTTGTAATTCTGTGACCCAATATACAAGTAATTCAATAAGATAATAAGAATAGGCTATAATGTATTTTATATGTTGTTCTGATAGGTTTTACTCTACCTCCTTAAAACAATTATACAAATAAGTTTTTAACAAAAAAGGTTAAAATTAAGTACTATTTAAGTGTTTTCCTACTGAGGATAAGTTATTGTATGTATGTGAATTAACTTTTTCTAGGATCGAGATGTCCAACCGAATATTTTATTTTTATTTATAAGGCAAATCTGAATATTTTAAAATGTAAAAACAGTGTAATAAAATAAATGCTATATTAATTCTTAATTAATTAAATTATTAGGCTAGTATGCAAAAATTTCATCATCTAGCAGCCATTATAAAACTCTTTTTAGGTAGTTAAAAGTTTTTGATCAAATTACCAAAAATCGTCCATGAATTAATTTGCAGATTATTTACACTTATTTACTTTAAAAAAAGTATTACTCAAATCTAATGTACTCCCTTTTTGGCCAAATTTCGCTTCCCAAATAAGGGTGTGCATTAGAATTGAGGGCGCCTTAGATTTGAGCATAAACTCAAAAACTTCACCTAATTTGATGCTATTTGCTCTTGCTTCTACAGCCCCTTCACCCGCCTCGGTGGCGTAGTTGGCTAACGCGCTTGTCGTGTTGAGCTCGACTGCTGAGGATGGGGAGATCGAGGTTCGAATCTCGGTCGGGTGAACTAGGGGTGGTTTTTCCTAAATGGTTTTCCACTCTCCCTCCACGCAAATGCGGGTTCACTTCCTCTAATTCAACCTTCCCAATTCCTAATCCATTAGAGCAATTAGTACTTAAAGCGTATAACCCGAACGGGTAGTAAGACATGCTGTTAAATATTATTATTATTATTATTATTACAGCCCCTTCAAACTCCTCCACTCCCCTCATGCTCAATGTCTGTCGCTTGACTTTTTCCAGATTTTGCGCATTTTGTTGAGGTTATCTTAACTAGAGGCCCTTAATTAGTATTTTTTCAAACAAGAGGACTTATGCTATTGCTTACTATATTTGTTAGGTTGTATCTTGGTGATTTTGATAAATAAAACACCTATATGATGGATGAAAAGAAGCAAAGGGTGTTTTATTTGACTGGTTTTTTTGATTTCGAGGAGTTGGCAAATTAGATTTGAGTATTTACAATATTTTATGCACAGTAAATTTTAGCTTAGGTCACATCTATTTTATTCCTACATTATGACACCTTAGCTAAGTCAATAGTGGAATTATAATGAGTTAAGAGTTCCAGATTCAATTCCTGTCATGGTTGAGAAGATTACCATATGTGAGACTGGGGTTAACCCTTTCACATTAATTAATTAAAAGCTGGGTGACAGGGTGTTGTGTCTGTTCCAATATTAAGTCGGTTTATAATTTTTGTGCCTGTTCTAAAATTAAGTCAGTTTATAAGTCTTGTGTTTGTTCTCAAATTTAATTTATAAGTCATGTGCTGATATCATTAGTCTATTCAGAAGACGAATGTTTAGTACAAAATAAGAATACATACTTTTGTCATCAGTTATAAACTGATTTACAATCAAGTCTTAAATAGATAATTATTTCCTTATCAAAATCAATCATGTTTTCTGTGATTTACCACTTCACAACCATAATTATTAATGTTTGTAATAGTTGTTGGGGTTGAGAACTACCACCCCAACAAATTGATTGACAAGTATAGCTATACTTAAATTTAACAAAGCTATTTATGAGTTTGCTTTAGCTATTAAAGTTGATTTTTGATTAAACCGAATAACCATAATAGGAAGCCTTTATCACTTTTCATGCATCAGTAATAAATAATTGAGTGATGGTGTTTTTTAAGAAGTATCTTTATGAAAAGGGATGTATACATTTTGAATAAAAATGTCACTATAACTTTAAGTGCAGCTTCTATGCAGGGTGTTTAGTGAACATTCACAAAGTTAAGACTTTTGGGATCAGACTAAAGTCATGTGTGATCATGTTATATATTTAACATGGCTCTTTCTCTTCCTCTTGATTTGAAGGAAGCTAATTTTTTTCAAACTTATTTCAGGTTTGAAAGGTTAGGGTTCTTTAAGGGTAAATCCATGTGAAATCAACCAATTAAAAAATAATTCTGGAACTTGATGTTTTAAATTTTGTTGATTTTTTGAAAATTGGTTCTATCTACTGAAAGGACGAAAAATATGAAATTTCAATTTTTTTTAAAATTCCTTTTTTGATTTATTGGCTTTCAAAGCTTTGGAATTTGCATGATTTTGGCCGCATTTTAAAATCTTAAAATGGCTCTATCTCAAAAACTATAAGGCTTAGAGAGGTGTAATTTGTACCATTTTCTTCAGGATTTTACAAGCTTTAATATTACATGCAACTTGGCCATATTTAAGTGGTTTTTTTAAATTAAATATATATATATACATTTTTTAATCCCAAAATAGAAATTTTTAATATTTTTGTAAAAAATATATTTTTTTATACACCTTTTGGGAGCATATATACCAAATTTGAAGATGGGATGACAATGGGATCATTTTGTAATAAATAGTTGCATACAGCGGTATGTGGCAAATTCACCCAGAATGAGGTATGCTATGACAAAAGTGCATAAAAAACATACTAACATAGAGGTTTGTAGTTAATAAGCTCAATATGCAGTTTTTGTTGCATTTTATTCTGTCAACCTTTTCATGGCGATACTTTTTTGAACTGTTGCATTTTATTTTACCACTGGCAACTCACCTATTAAAGGTAGAGAAGCATTCAGAAGTTGGAAACCTTCATCAACATTCATAAATTCAGGATCTTCAGACCTACTAGTACCAGGTTTTACAATTCCAGTTTCATTATTTTTTGATTTTTCTATTTTTTCATTAGTCAACAGCTCCGGCTGTCTTTCTTTTGATAGTTGGACTCTACAACCTGAACAAATTTCCATGTCTTTTTTCATATTGTAATTTAAGTATATTATCCAACTAGTCACATTTCTAAGATCTTTTTTCTTGACCCAGTGTGATTTTTTTCTTAAATGGGTTGCAACATGCCCAATTTCTTTCCATCTTCCCTTCACAAATAAACAGCAGGAAACAGTATTAATAGGACTGATAATGCAATAAACAATGATTAAAAGAGAACCCAAAAAAATATTATTGTAGCCTAGGTCGTCCATAAACTAAAATAAGTCACTTCAATAAGAAATAATACTGAGAAACCAAGCCAATAAAGTACATGGATGTTGTTTGTCTGGCAGTCACAGTAAAACTGATAGAACTTGTAAACAATGACAGTGTTCAGGTTGCTACATGTGTGTATGACTCACTTTCCCCAGGGCTTGTCTTATCATGAATCGCTGTCTTTATTTGAAATGACTTTTGAGATTCATTGTTGAGGAGCAGTAATTTCTTTTACAGTAGCCTATGTAATATCATTAATAAATTTAATTCTAAGCTCAACCTCATAATAAGGTTTTTCATAAGTTTTGAATTTTTTTAATGGGCCCTGTTAAAAAACCTAAACATTATTTGTTTTTTTTAATGTTTTAGGTTTAACTTAAAAGAGCAATAACTTAAATGAGTAGAAACAATTTTCCCAATTATTTTGTTTATGTTACTGCAGGTGTTCATAAATACTCAGGGTATGATCAACACAATACACCTCATTCTGGGTGAATTTGCTGTGGTACTGCTAGATTTAACTATTTATTACAACATGATCCCATCATCATCCCATCTTCAAATTTGGTACATGTTCTCCCAAAAGGAGTATAAATAGAACATATTTTTAGAAAAAAATTAAAAATTTCGATTTGTAGATATAACAAAAATACTTTTTTAGATTCTTTAGAAAAAAAAAAAAATTGTTAAATATGGTCAAGTTGCATATCATATTAAAGCTTGTAAAATCCTAAAGAGAATAGTACACATTCCACCTCTCTAGGTCTCATAGTTTTTGAGATAAAGCTATTTGAAGATTTAAAAATGCTGCCAAAATCACGCGAATTCCAAAACTTTGAAGGCCATTAACTCAAAAACGGAATGTAAAATAAAGTTGAAATTTCATATTTTCCATCCATTTAATAAATAGAACCAATGTTCCAAAAATTATCTTGTTCAGAGATGTGAAGGTCCAGACCATTGGTTGATTTCACATGGATTTACCCTTAAATATTAGTTTTCATATGTTCAAAATGCTAATAAAAAATTAAAGCCTTTGGATTAAATGGGATCCTACTCCTTAGTGGCCCACATTGATTTCAAACCTAAGAATATCTGAGGAAGGTAAAAGTAAGAATCAAAATACTTAATTTCTTATCAGTTTGTCATTAAAATTTAATATATCTTGGCACCAGATGAAAACTTGTAAGTTAGGGTGTCAATGAAAGAAGAGAGTTACATTGGTTTGAGCAAGTTGAGAGGATGAGTGTGGATCAAGTGATGAAGCAGATCAAAAGGAAGGGGTAGGTCATGTAAGACATGGCTAAATGTGTGAAAAGGGAAACATTAAGAGTTTTAAGAATAAATGAGCATGTCTAACTCAGTGTATGGATGTTGTTGTAAAGAAGGGAGTATGCAAGGATAGAGAATTGTGGAGAAAGTTAGTGAGGATGGAATAAGTACGAAGTTGTTTTTGGCTATATGTAGTTTCTTGCTTACCCCGTAAGGGAACGGTGTGATTAGGTATGTAGGCATGTAATTTTAACAAATATGATGGGTTTGATTTTTTTTTATATGTAAAACAACATAAAAAAATAAGGTTGTACTGGATCATAAACAAAATTAACTTAATTTTGACATACTTAGAAGCGCGATTAGACTTTAATCATGTGAACAATAACTTTGAATAGAATATATACAAGCAAATTTCGATTTTTACATTATTTGGAATTATTTGCTAGTTTTAAATTTCTACATCCCTTTACATAAGCCTACATTTGTGTGGTTAGATTTTTATACTATACATAAAATGATTTAAAAAAAACTTTATGAATTTTGAAACAGGAATATATAAATATATATTTTCTTGTTTTGATCCCACATCCACATTTCACACAAAAAAGCTCCTGCACTCGCATTTTAAAAATCACTTTACCTGCATTCGAACTTGAGGACTTTGATTCAGATCTGCAAAGCGCTTTTTATTAAAAGCCCCAAGAACCTCTTCGTTATCGCCTAATTGAAAATCTTCAAAAGCCTCCCTTTTCAATGAAGCAACAAGGTTCTGAAACAGTGTAACAAAACTTATATTTTGATTACGATTGGTGTGTCTACTCTTTCCAAATATTTTAACACGTGCTCTACTGTATAAATTTAACTTTTTAACTTTTTAGCAAACATTTTCAAAACTAGTCCAGAAAATATATATTAGCTCTAATTATAGGCCTTCAATTCAATTCTATGATTTTATATTTTTAAAAAAAATGAAATTAAAGCAGATTATTTGAAGAGTTTCACTTAGTTGAGATTATGTACTTTCTCAATATTCACTAAAGATTTTTACTCAAATAATTGTGTGTTCAGAAATTGCACATCAAATCCTGGATATTGATCTTAAAATTTTATATATTAAACTCATGACATATTTTTAAAAACCTCCCAACACATGTTATACAATGCGGTATTTTGATTAAAAAAAATTGAGAGCAAGATAAAAATATGTAGTCTACTTGAAAAAAAAAAAGATCTCCATTACTTAATCTATATAAAACTAAAAAGTAAAATATTGCCAAGCTATCTACGTTAAGATTATTACTTTGTTTCCAGTGTCAGGTGTGACTGGCTAATACCTAAGAATTCGAGGCTTGAATAATATTAGGCCTGACAATTAAGTGATTAATCTCTTCCACCCCCACCCCCACATTTCTCCTACAAAGGTAGTTGTACCAATATTATAGAATGAGTAGTCAACCACGTTCTATTAAGAATCCTTGCTATTTGTAATTAGCTCTGCTCTTGTTCAAATAGTATTATAAAATTTGAGGAAAACAACTATGGCAAACTCTCACTAACTGTCCAAAATTTTAGATAATATTTGATAAACTCAAAGAAAAATGTGAAATGTTAGAAAAAGTGTGTTTAATATTAACAATCTGTCAACACAATGAGCTTTTCGTTAACTAAAAGTATTTACATAATATAAAGATATAATGTAAATGTAAAACTATAGTACATGTTATTCGCTAACCCTTAATTAAATGTACGTTAATTTAAAGACACGAAGGAAAGTGCACTCACTGATTCCCCACAGACAATTCTCCCGCTTGATCTAATTTTTTGCTAATCCAAACAAACTTCAGTACCAAATAGTTCGGATTAACAAGATTCTGTCAAAATTCTAAATTTATTTATAAAATACGAATTTTTTTTAACATAATTTACCAGTAGGCTAACTATATATTGTGTGTATATAATTCATTATTATTTTAATAGTTAACTTTACTGAGGAATGTATAGGTACAACTAAAAGTCATGACTAGTCATACAACCTATGTTTGTGGTCAGAGTCTAAGGAATCACTAACCGAGTAAATTGGATTGATGGGTAGGTACTAGGTGGAGGGAAGGGATGGGAGGAGGGGGCAGTGTTGAGTCTAATTTGACTGTACTGTTTTTATCTAAGTGATTTTCCTCTGTTCCTCAGCGCAAATGTAAGGATATTTCCTCTAAATTCTTCTTTTCTCGTCCCTAACTCCTTATTGTAAATACATAGCCTGTACAAATTAGTATGATGTGTTGCACCAAAAACAAAAACTAGTTATAAAGCTGAATTAATTGAGCTGTTCTAATTTTTCCAACAACTATAAGGAGAGGTGTATATTTGCTATTTTCATTCCCATTCCATTATACAAATATTGTGCTTGAACAAGGTTTAACATCATCTGTCAACACCACATAATATGCCAACACATGAAATCTCACCAAAATGAGACTACAAATGGTTTTGTTTCAAGACCAGTGCGCCTAGTGGCAAACAAATGTCTTATGAATATCGTTATTGTAAAAATGGAGGAACAATGTTGAGTTCAGATAAACAACATTTGAACAAATGGTGTTTTTAAGACCCATACACCTAGTGGCAAACGTTTTATGACTATCGTTATTGTAAAGATGTAGGAACACTGTTGAGTTCAGATGAACAACATTTGAACAAATGGTGTTGTTAAGACCCATACACCTAGTGGCAAACGTTTTATGACTATCGTTATTGTAAAGATGTAGGAACACTGCTAGTCCAGATGAACAACATTTGAACAAATGGTGTTGTTAAGACCCATACACCTAGTGGAAAACGTTTTATGACTATCGTTATTGTAAAAATGGAGGAACACTGTTAGTCCAGATGAACCACATTTCAACAATCAATGGAAAACTGTGGGAGAAAAATATAAAGCCAGCTTCGAAAATTCACCAACTTTCTTTTAGCTTTATATTCTGTGATTGTACACAAATAATCCCATTTGGAAAAACCTTCATTTTAATTATGAAATGACACCAAAATACAGTTATATTTTTTAGCCCCATTGTGTACAATTTTGCACCAATTCAAGATTCGGCATAGTCAGCCTTTTTGATATTTTCACTTAACCGGAGTAGAAAATATCTAGTATGTGATCACAAGAATTTGGTAATCTAATATTTAGTAACATTAATGAAGACGAGTGTTTTGTTATTATTGATGGGCCTCTGAGCCTGCAGAATACAAGCTTTCATTTTGTATTACAGTTAGAGTCCATATTTTATGACCGTTAATGATTGTCTGTATAAGAAATAATAATAATAATAATTTAAATATGGTGAGCAGTTGCCTATGCTCTGATTCAGCCTTAATGTATTAATATTCTGGATAGGATAGCTAAGAGGGATTATGAGTGTGTAAAAAGATAGTTTTATTAGTGTAAATCTTTGATCTTGGAGTTGAAAAAACTAAGTAGGAATTGAGAGAATGTTTAATCTATCACAAAACATTAATTGTATTTATCTTAAAAACTGTAAATGAAGCTAGTAATCTTGGCTAATATATCTCAGCCAGTGATGAACCAAGATAATTAGTATAATCAATTAAAACATGAAAATAATACCCGAGGCTTCAACAATGGATGTTAAGCAGCAGTTAAGTGGAGTGGTGTCAGGTAGGGCTCAGCTTGACTAGGCTGTACTTGAGAATTGTTCCCTTCATCACTGTTTACTAGATAGATATACTTAACACTGTTGCTGTGCTGATAGTGAATAGTGCAAGAGTTTTGATCATGCACATGTAAAACGAGTGTACCTTTATTCGGTGAGCTTATTTGAAGTATATTTTGTACGCGACAGTATGTTAGTTTAATATACAGTTAAAATTAAGTTGTATGACCAAAAATGGGAAGGAATAAGAGTCTATGTGTTTGGAAGTGGTATTAAACAATCGTGTATCGGTGATTGGAAGCAAAGTGTTAATTTGTATACAGTATAATTATGTAGTAAATAATTAGTTGTGTGGTAAGCTTCACTAAACTTCCGTGGAGACGCTAAAAGTATGATGTATCAGATTCTTTACACAGTTAAGACAAACATTTTTACTTTCCAAAATAAATTAGCTAAGCCAAAGTGTTGGCATATATTTTTTATCACCCTTACTTATTCATCGTACATACATTATTCCAACATGGCCAATGGTGAATTTGACAATTGTTGATGTTCAGTGAAACTAAAATATCTTAGAAACTAAAAGATAATAAAATAAATTAGTGCCTAATGGCTTGGAAATGTGTAACAAGACAGTGTAGAAATCCTGTACAGTAATGTAAATTAAGTGATAGTGAAGGAAGCGAACCTGAAAGGATAGTAAAGTTAGGCCTAGATAGAAACAACACACACTTCTTTCTTCATTTATTCTATTCTTCTTAAACTATTGTACTTTTACATTTCCCACTTCTTCACAGTTACAAATTGTTTTTGACACAATGTGTAACTGTGCAAATGTGAAGAAGTAGGAAGAGTAGAAGTGTACAAGTTTAAGCAGAGAGATGTTTCTCTTTATATATCTAGGCCTAGCCTAACAATCCTTCCAGGTTGGCTTCCTTGCCTCCAGTCACGATGTCCTGAGTTCAATTTCTAGGATTTTAATTTTCAAGTAGAAGAGCATTTTCCAGGGGGAAAAAATCCCCACACCTACATATGACATGCTTTAAACAATGATCATACTTTTAACAGTAAAATATTGACAAAGTCTAATAGTAATGATAATTTTGTACTATCCTCAGGATGTCTATCTATAAACATTTGAAATTAAATTTAAAAAATATTTTACATACAATCTAGCAAGAAAATTTATGAAATCAATATTGGATAAAATGACACTTTTGCTTGGTTAAATAATATGAGGTGGTGTTTAATATATGATGTGTTTAAACATGGTATAAGCTAAGTACATTACTTTTTTAAATTATTACAAATATCTGCATCACAATATGTATATTGTTCGTTCACGGTAGGAGTTTACCTGGAAAAGGACTTTTTTCCCTACCAGAAATCTATTATATAGTAGGATATCGGTAAGAAAAAAGACCTTTCAGAGGTAAACTCCTCCCGTGAATGAAGTATAGTTTTTTTTAAGTATCGCATCTTACTACTTGTTCAGGTTATACGCCCATGTACTATTAATTACACTAATGGGTTAGGGAAGAAGGCTTAATTTTGAGGAAATGCACCCACATTTGAATGGAGGGAGTATGAAAAACCACTATCAGTGCACCTGACCGAGATAGAACCCCAATAACCCCTTTGCCAGTCTAGTCCAACACAAGATTAGCGTGTTAGACCATGCGGCCACTGAAGAGGGTTAATATGTACAGTAGTATCTTCTTAATTTGATGAATGAATGAAACAGAAAATTACTTAAGTTTCTTGGTTACACGCCTCTTTGTTCAAGTATAATTCACACCACTATTTAATCATGTCATAGCCATACTTGGGCTTGTAGGATTGATTAAGACATCTCCTTAAACTATTTTGATAATTTTCTCTCTTTTTCTTTCTTTTAGATATTTATGTAACGCTAATGTTTACATATTCAATAAATACTTTGTAGTACGAGTCATGTGTGTAGTTGATTGAATTGATAGCGAGTGAAGAAACAATATTCAAGTATGCTCGGCAAGCCATGCCCCACCTGGTAGCACCCTACAAGCTGGCACTGAGAAATATCTGCATGCTTAGGATAAAAATGCAGCTTTAGTTAGAGCTTACCTGATTGAGAATGTTGTTTTCCACACAGTAAAATTGGACTTTTTTTGGCAAGGAAGAGTTCAACTTTTAACATAAAAATAAATAAAGGTATAGCACAATACAATGGAAAGATACAATGTTAGAAGCTAAAATAATGTTAAATATCAAAAATGATTATGGGTATCTAAAAATAATAAATACATCAATAAAATTATTTTACAAAGTGTGTTTAAACAACTTTGGAGCTATCTATTGGATATATTAGTTTTTTTATACATCAATAAATATGAATGTTTGACCATACTAAAGGATAGGTAGTCACCGTGCACCAAGATCAAGCCACATATGGTGTTTTATTATTAAAAAATATAATCATGATTCACTCTGCCTAACCTAAGCAAAGATTCACTATGGGGTGCAAGTTTGCTCTGGCGCAAGCATAAGATTGGCATAATTTTGTTCCCAAGATGTTATTGACATTGTGTGAATTAGGTCTCAATGTTTTATAAATGTTTCCTCTTGGCGCACTCGGTGTATATTCAGTACTTTGGTTTAGATATTTTGGTAAAAACATAGTTTATGTGTTATTTGCCTCAAGAATGAATATGATTTTCTAGTTGGCTTTATTTGTCCTTTGAATCATCCTCTACAGTGTAATGTGAAATTTCAAAATGCTTATCAAATGCTCACCTGAAACTAGCAAGTCTATTTAAAGGAACTCTTTTCAAAATTTTAAATGATAAAATGCAATTTCAACAAAATCACCCCTTTACAATCTTCCTACAAAAACCTAATTTACCATTCTGTCTTTGTTGGTTGAATTTTAGAAGTTAGAAAAAATTATTTATTAGAATAAAATTAATTTTACTTAAGACAGGCTTTCTCTTAACAGCCAGCATGTTTTAAAATGTACTCCACAAGTCATACTTAGTAACAACAATTTGGATGTATGGACATATGGATGTAAAATGAAACACCACCATTTAGTCCCAATTACCCCCATTACCTTAGATTAAAACAAAATGTGTGCCTCAAGTTTATTTTAAATCCAATATTAATCACTAATTTGACTATACCTAATCCATGATGTTCATTATCACATGATGGTCTTGGCCAAAGGCTATTGAATTCATAACTAAATAATTTAGTTGATCACTTGCTTGATTAAACCGTGCTACATTTCATTTACTCAAACCACAAAACTTGATAAGAGTTAAAGTTTGTTTTAGAGATGGGACGCTCAAATCCTATATTCTTATGGTAGTAGAGATTAGAGATTTGTAAAAATCTCGAAAAAGTATCTTGAATACAATTATGAAAACTTTGGCAGGATATAACAATTATTTTAAGAACTTGGCAAAAAAAATTTATAGAGACTTGTGTGGTTGAGAGAAAAACAAAATTACAAAAAAAGGAAAAAATTGTATCAATAATTTGGATTTTAAAAGTATAGAATTTGTCCAATCTTTAGTTTGTTTGAAATCATTTTCTCTTTGTCAACATTTATAATGGATGCAATAGTGCACTACTATTTAAAAGTTTTGAAAATAATGGTAAATTTGTCGCCATTTTAATCTTTTAAAGTTACATGATTTATAACTTTTTAATAGATGTAAATAAATGGCTCTCAGGGCTCTTTTTAGTAAACACAAATCCAAGCACAGCTTTCAAAGTTGTGCAGGTGCATTTTATTCACGCCCTTTAATAAATCTTGTCTAAAACGAATTCCAACTAGATGTAACTTGTAGCAGACAATAAAAATTAAAAATAATTAGTTATTATATCTATGCCCCTCTACCTAAATTAAACTTTGGATTGAAAATTCCAAAGCATGGTCTTACATAGCCTTTAAATCTTATTACAATCTACTTAACATAATATTAGAAAATCTTAAGTATAATGAGTGCAGATGAGAAATAAGTGTATTGCAAGAAAATGATTTTAATATTATTGTCTCTGGAAAGTAACTTAAATGGTGCCAATATACCTTACATGGAAAAAACAAGTGTAAGAATTGTGCAGATTGTAAATGTTGAAATTTTTTTTAATGCCAAGACTCATCTAAATTTGTAGAAGTATATAAAATTTATTATATAATATAAATAAAATCTGTTGACAAATAAATAATCTTAGTACTATACCCAGGTGCGAATTAGGTAGAAGTATATAAAATTTACTATAAAATATAAATAAAATCTGCCGACAAATAAATAATCTTAGTACTATACCCAGATGCGGATTCAGAGGGGGGGGGG
>CABFOV010003878.1:0-59648 GCA_902141375.1 Timema poppense | reverse complement strand
TTCACAAGATGTCTTGTCAGAGGTGAAGGAAGGGTTTGGTAATCAGATAAATCTTTTCCGGGACCGAGGATCGAACCCCGGCAGCCAGCATAGAAGTCTGACACCTTACCCCTAGACCAACAGGTCACCCTTTAAAGGTAATTGTATTTTTGGATATGAGGGGGGTGTTTGGTAATAGACGTTAAAACATAACCGTTTAAGAATATTTATTTTCAATCATAAACTACACAATTAACAATTATTTTTGGATCGTGTGTCTGTTAATCCAACGTCACTCTGTGAGAACTTAAATTTATTCATCAGTAATATTGAATACAATTATGAGGATTTTGAATATATTTTAAATGTCATACAGAACAATCACGGCGTCTATATTTTAATGAAATAATGTATAATTTATACATATGTTCCTAAGTTAAATACCTTGGGAAAAATAATGGCTGCTATATATTTTGATGAACTAATTTATAACTCTCACATAAGTTCATAAGTTAAATATCTAGGAAAAATTCGTGGCTTCTATATAACTTTTACATAAATTCATAAGTTGTAACACTTTAATTACCTATAAAAGTCTATTTATTAATTTCATTAATAAAATTAAAAAATAAATTAACCAATTTTATACATCTATCAAACATTAATATATTTTTATAAAATTCAATAACCGTCTCAAATTAGGGTTTTGTAATGCCACAGGGACTATAAATTTGTTTATTTAATAGATTTACAAACAAAATAATAGAAAATTAAATGAACAGCTTCTATATTTCCTGCAAACCGTTAAAGTATTTAAATATTGAGCTAATATTACACATAAGAATATTCACCCGCGGTGCTAATAATAATAGTTATGAAAATAAGCAACAATTTTTCAACTTAGGAGGAATTTATGACCTTCACAATAAATAATAACCGAAACTACAACACAAGGAGGGGAGCTTGTGATAGTTTTCCGGACGGAACTGTTTCCACTGGCACCCTTGTTGCAACATTTGCAGTGGTATATGTTTATTATGGTCTTCACAATATGACGTGACGCTGTAGTCAAAATGGTAGACTTCCGTGCGATGGGGGAAGACTGAGTCTTACCATGTATTCCGCCTGTCTGGCTATAAGGGATTTGGCCTTCGCCAGATCAACTCGTAGATGAACGATTTCATCAGTTTCTATAGTACACAAATGAAATACTTATATAAGGTATATTAAATATTGTAGTTTCCCCTTTAACAATATCGAAAATAGTCCCATTAAGCTCAACTTAAGGGCCATTTTCAATATCGATTACAAATGTCCTCCCAGATACAGCAATGAATAAACAAATATGCAACGGAGAAATATTAGGATGGGCAAAATATACATGGTCAAGTGACTATTGCAGATCACAAGACTTGACGTAATTGCTAAATACGGTTTTTCTTTCTCTCAAAATCCAACTATAGCTGTGCCAGCACCGTGCTTTACCACCCGATCAGGCTGTACGCTAATGTTTTAAAGATGAGGAAGGTTGAATTTAGAGGACGTGCACTCGCATTCACGTGGAGGGAAACCACCCTCATTGCACCTAAACGGTGTTGAATCATGATCTCTCCCCACCCCCTTCCCCGTCCCCTGCAGACGTGACGTGTTAGACCACTCGATCGGTGAAGCAAAGCAGATTGTGTATAGCTTAAGAATAACCTCACTAATGATAGAGTGAGGTGCTTCATAGTAAAAACCTATTACTATTCTTTACACAAAGAGTAAAAGTAATTTCACATCTACGTGTCCGTTATTTGTCAAATACGTATTCCCAGGACACAAACAAACATCTTTCTGTCTTCCAAGCGGTGACGCGTGCCATTCCTACCGACCTACTCTTGTAAATTATGAGGTAGCTACAGCCAGGGGAGTATTAAGGTGATTTCTCACGCTCCCTCAACACTGTTGTGTCTTGTATTGGTGCAGAAACCTTTAAGTAGGCTTTCCTGGAAACATCCGTTCAAGTTATTTGTAAGGTAACCTAAACATCAAACAACTCCCATCAACTCTTCAGGGACATAAGTTTTCTGTTGTAATGTCAAACACTCCCAGAATACCCATTTATCCAACACCTTAGTTTAGTTTAGTTGGTAGCGTGTCTGTCCAATGAATCAAGGGTTTCCTTCAAATCTCGGGTGGGTGAACTATGGCTGGTTCTCCACTCTCCCATCATGCAAATATGTGTTTACTTCCTCTAAATTTAACCTTTCCAATTCCTAATACATTAGTACTTAAGTGTATAGCCCCAACGGGTAGTAAGCTGCTTTGTTAAATAATAATTACAAATGGTCAAGTTCATATAATATGTGTTCCAATTCACCAAATAATTACGTCCAAGTTTCCATTTAAGAAATACATTTTGTTAATAGTTATAGGAAGGTAGGGGTTTCACCCCACCAAAAGTTGTTTTTGGGTAAATTTTCATAATTCGTTTAACAATTCAAACTCTAAGAAATTAATATTCATTTCCCTTAGTAAATCTAATTTATTCAACCTTACTTCTTTCCTGTTATAAATATTAGATATATAGGCTTTAAATGGACAGTATAAGTTTTAATTAATATTCAGGGTAAGTTAAACAAATCCACACCATAGTATCCAATTTAAAGGATATATTATAGTTTTCTTCATGCGTGTTGGGCGTATTTAGGGAGGCTTTTAATTCTCCCTCCATGCACATGTGAGTACACTTACTTTAATTTCGGCTTGAGACCGTTAAAATAAAACTTGTTTTTGTTTGACATGTTACTACCCTCTCCCAACGACACAAGTCCATAGCGTTGACTGATTATTTTAAATTTATTAGCGATTACATATTATTATGTCAACAAAATATAGTTGAAACCATATTTAAAAATAATACTTCTTTTTTGTTATTTCTATTAACTCATAATCAGAAAAGATAACACTTTATTAGTGAAGTAAATTTGATACTCTTCCAACAGGCAAACTAACTTGTCATGTGTAGGTAGATATTATAACTTGGTGGGTCATTTAGACAGAAAACAGATCAAATAGTAAGAGAATAACCGCTGTTCACGTGATTTAACAGATGCAAGTTCAGGGTGTGAACATGCTCAGCCCCCCCCCCCCTACCCCAACATATATAAGCTCTGTTTCATCTTACAGGTTTTAATTATTATTATTATTATTATTAATATTATTAGCACCGCGCCTTACTATCCGTTCGGGCTACACGCAAGGTTGTAATTAATTTATTTATATGATAAATAAGATAGGCCATATGATTAATCAATATATTTTATATCTGAACATTTCTCATGTGTTTTTTAAAACTGGGCCTCCTTTTTTAGTCACAGTTCAATTTGTTCGGTTAGTAAATTAAACTTTCTGGGAATGCGTTTGATAAAACTTGTTATTTACCTGCATTGATGATAGCATAGTCTAAGGCATTACTATCGTGTTATACTAGACTGCTGATACCAGCGTGGTCGGCGTTTGCTTCCCGTTCTGGTGTACTGAGATTGATTTTCTCACCCCAAGCAAATGCGGATACACATTATACCTGGTCTAATTATATCAAACGTAAAATCTGATCGCCCAACAAAACCTTTTATTTTTTATTTTTGCCTAGCTTACATATTTTCTCGCGTCCTATTAGCTAATAATAAAATTTAATCTAGCTCCGTTAGTAAATAAGATGTAATGTACCGTTACCAGATCAATTGTATCTTGATCATCGTTGCGTACTATCACAGCGCAAGAACCGCGACCGATATCGAGGTTCGAATTCCTGAGGTCACTACAGCATCTAATTCTGGCGGAGGAGGTGTAAATATAATTCCTGCTGGTGGAAAATTTTCTCAATAAATATATATATATATTTTTAGACAGAAAGGGTGCTTGTAGCTCATCTGGCTATGTAGGTGGAGGTCATGGTTCAAATCCCCCTCTGAGGCGTACTGTCACTCTCGTGTTTGGATCGTCTGCCAAGGAGAGCGTGGTTTGAACCCCAGCCGGCTGCACTGAGAGTGATTTTTTCCACGCATTTGCACGTGAACTTCCTCACCCGATCGGATAGTAAGACGCTATGCTATGTATGGCTCTCAGACATCAACATTGATCGTCTGTGTTCTTTACCGGTGGTCACTATCTCGCTGACCTGACGTACGAATATATTAAATTTGTTTGCAAATAACATTGAGAACATGGAACAGCACTATATTATGTTTCTGGTAGGAAGAGCAATTTCAAAATACAAACTTTATGATCAAATCACAGACTTGCCGTATGAATATATTTAAGTTGCTTGTTAGGAGGAACAGTTAAGAATGTTCCCACATGAATCTTGACATAACCGTGCTTTCCAGCAAAAACCCTACTATTTGAGTCCTATTACCGTATCTAATAATCAAATCGTTTTGACACTTAGCGCAGCACTCTTGGCGTAATAATTAGGAAGATGACTGGTATTGAACATGTAATGAATACTCTGGGGCCTCGGAAAATTAACAACAAATGCTCTCTCCGATAGTTTATTCACTCATTAGTAATCAGGTTACGCTGCTCTCAGTCCCAAAGTCCTTGGGGCACTAATTAAAATCAAATAGTCTAAACCCATGAGCCACTGTTGTGGCCCTCCAGCCCCGCCGGGGGTCCGGGGCGGAGGAATCAACCAGATGTGGAAAGTAGGTTAATTAATAGCCTCGGAGCTTTTACAGGTGGACGTACCAGACTACTTGTATCTCATAAAATGAAATATGACAAAGTACAACATTCCCTAATGGTCTAATCTACGACTTTGATAAATAGTAGACTCAGTTCGAATTGTATGTTGATTCATAATGAGGTCCGTTTCCGCAGGTTTAACATTTTTGGTGTGCACTGTATATGATTGTAAAACTAAGCTCAGGGAGGTAATTATCCTTTGGTAAATATCCTATGGAGTCGGTTTGTGATGGGCAACTGCTTTAAACTAAATTAAAACTATTAAACCAACTCTTGAGTGACTGTTTTAACAAGTCGCAATGAGTGATTCTCATGGTGCAGCCCAAAATGCTTGCTGTACATAATTTGCGAGCACTGACACTGTAAATTAACCTACCGTGTTTGTAGTTTCTTGGTTTTGTTTATAAACTATTTCTTCGACCAAATGTAAAAGCATCAGTTTTGTGAATATAAGCTTTTACCAACTGTATAAGTTACACAAATAAACTGGAATATATAATTTTTATTTACAGACTAGTGTTCCAATTCCATTATTGCCTGTTCATTTAGAATTAGTATTTAGGCCCATCCCAGTAGAATTTAATGTTTTAAGTGGTCATAACCACCACGTAGGTCATAATATACGATTGGATATTATCTAAAATAGTCTCTGTATTAAAACGATTACTTGTCTTATACTTGGTGACTCATGTTATCACATACTGGCACTTTGAGTGATTAGGAGTTTTCTAGATGTGTAGCGCCGGTTTGTAAGTACAAACTAGCCATGTATACACAATAAGCAGTTACAGCCCCTCCAGAGTAGTATGAAGGTCGTTGTGTTACCTGCAGAGGTTCCGGATTGAACATCAACATCCCCTGGAACACCTTGGACAGATCTCTCAGGTTGAAGGTGTAGTGGGTCTTGGCAGGGGTTGGTAGCAATTCCTGACGTATTGTGTCGTACACAGATAGGGTAGAGGTCACCACCTGTTCCCAGAGGGGTAGAAGCCCCTGACTCCTCCGCAACCACGAGCGCAGGATTGTACCGAAGATGCGCACCTGGAACCAAGGGTAGCCCCTCTTATAACAAGTATGGTCTCAACCGTGGTCGAGGGCGTTGTGATCCAGAGACTGCTCAACCAATCCAGGCAGAGTCTGGTTCAAATCACAGATAAGTCGAAATATTTTACTCGTAATAGTGAGAGAATGTGAAGTTATAGCAACTCGTATTTCAAAATAAGATACCCTCCTCGATGAGAGCACGGAGTGAACGCCAAGCTTGTCTTGTCTTGCTTGCTGATCTACTAGAGGTTGGGTTCTACTAGAGGCTGAATTTTCTGCATTGAGCTCACAAAAAAGAATTTTGTTTAGATAATTTATATGCTTCAGAAATCATTTGTAAAATTTTAAACTTAGTGGACCGCAGCAGATCGTTTCATGATATCAAGAATGACAAAAAATGAAATGACAATATTTAAAGCACACACATTACTTGGGGGCAATGCGAATGTAGTGTAAATAATGCATGGTTCTTAATTACTCTATAGCATTAGAAACTCGAACATAAAATTACACCACCTATACCCTATATAGGGCTAGTTCTATCCATTCTCCCCTTTTAGACGATGCAATGTTCTGCTCAACGAAATTAGTTTTTTTTACCACCGCGTCTTACTACCCGTTCGGATTATATGCTTATGTAATAATTATTACACTAATAGACTGGAGATTAAAATATTTAATACAAAGGAAATTCACCCGCATTTGCTAGGGAAACCATTTAGGAAAACCACCCTCAATGATCCCAACCTGAATCGAACTCTGATCTCCCCGTCTTTGGCAGCCTAGTCTAACCTGTGTATAGCGTTTATACCACGTGGTCACCGAGGCGGGTAATGAAATTAGGGGGCGTTCAAGTATTACGTAAGCACATATTTGGCCATTTTTAACATTTGTTCACAGGAATAACCATTCTTTTTTTCATGAAATTATACCTATAGCCTGAACAGGTATGATACAAATTTAAAAATTCATGCAATTTATAAATTGCTGGTAATTATCAACATAGAGGTGTAAATTAATATTGCGAAATAATTGACAATTATTAACACTGGAATACAATGAATTTAATTTTATTGAACAGGTAAAATAAAACAAGTAAAAACATCACAAATTAAAAAAAATAATCGAATTAAAGACGATTTATAACTACTGAAGTTCGAATTAGTCAGGTTTCACTGGATATATAAAGGGTGTCCTGGATTTTAATGATAACTTTTCTCTTAATTTAAAAAGTTTGTTATCTAATACCTTTTTGCTCATAAGAGATATTACAGATACTAAACAAATGTTAATATCACTATGGGAATACAATTAAACTCTATGTTTGTACTGTGCCGTGGCTACAACATAACATAGTCATCAGCCTCCACCACCTTAAAAGAGTGAATACACAATTACCTCATTCTAGCGGGAAGTCAGCACCTAATCACGGACACTCCACGCACGTCAACACTGATCACAGCTTATCGATCGAGATTGGCAGGAAACAAAACTGAAGTCACGAAGTTCCATGTGAACCCTGTTCGCTAGTGTGTTATTCCCGAGTTCAAGACGCGGCGCACGCGCTAAAACTTGGGAAACGGAGCGAGTTGTTCCCCCCCACCATCAAGGGTTGGTAGAAGAGAATAGTCATGTTTCTAATCAACACTAGATAAGCAAAATCATAACTCCTTCAATGTTGATAGTAAAATACATTATTTTACTGAAATTTAAGGTAACTAGGTCTTGGTACTTGGGCTTGGTATATTTGAGTGTAGGTCAAATAAATATCCATGGTGATTTTCTTTTATGATTCTTTGTCTTGTTACCTTTGCACCATGGGTTCCTCGAGCCCACATGGCATTCAGGTTCGAGTAACTTAAGAGCTGGTGTAAAGTAGAGGACTGTAGCAAAATTTTATTTATTATGTTCAAGAAAAAGTTTTTCTATAAATAAATATAAATCTAAAATTAAAAATTTAGTTTCTACATTATCTAACTACTTGTTAATTTTAATTATTCACATGCTCAAATATTGACATAAACATTATTATTATTATTATTATTAGCACAGCGTCTTACTACCCGTTCGGGTTATACGCACTTACGCTAATGTGTAATGGTAGGGTGATTGTGAGATGAAATGGAGGACCTACAGTTTAACGTGGAATCCGAACCACGGTGGAGGCCTGGCATTCCCCACATTCACAAGATGTCTTGTCAGAGGTGAAGGAAGGATTTGGAAATCAGATAAATCTGTGCCGGGACTGGGGATTGAACCCCGGCCGCCAGCACAGAAGTCTTGACATAAACAAACTCTTCAAAATAATCATAGTTAACCCGCTTTGTGTAAGAAACTCTATAAAGATGTTTAACGTTGTCAAGGTTATATTGATTAAAAATTATATCTATAATTAATAAATACGGTTTGGTTGAAATAAATCATGAGACTGTTGTGTTGAATTACAAGAACAAATCAACAATTATTTAATTTTATTATAATTAACCATGTGGGACTCAGGGTCATACTTAAAGGGAGGATTACGGGATCAATTTAATATGCGAGACTCAGGGGCTTATTTAAAGGAGGGATTATGGGATCAAATTCCCCTCCACCCTCCATCCCCTGAAAATATCGACCTAAGTGAATGCTCCTGACATATAATTACGAGACGCGATTCTAGACAGTTTGGAAGGGAGAATATGCCAACAACCACATCAAAAGAGTATTTCAGACACTCATTTTACATCCCTTTTGCAGACCACATGATTTCAGAGAAGATAACTCGTTTGACAAGACAAAAAGTCTGTTTTTGGCCTTCCATAAAACTCTTTTCAGCAATTGTATTGATATTAACATACTTGATAATTACATCCTTGCGTTTTGAGTTTTATAAATATATTCCTCAAAATGCATACACTTTTTCAGCAGAACTATCAATCTGGAAGAGAAGGTGGGGAATAATAGACAGAAGCTTAAGGGGCCCGCCTCGGTAAACTAGAAATTACCACGCAAACGTTCGATATTTAATCATACGATGCTTTATTTCAAAATATGGTTCAATCCAAAATAGAGTCGAAATATTCCAACAGGGCTTTTTTCCTTTGACAAACATATATTTTTAGTTTTATTTATATGAAGAAAAGTATTTAAATTATAACACTAGTACATTTTCATCGACTTTTTAAGCAATTTTCGGAGCTATGAGACTATTTTTGATGAAGAGGCCAATAGATTTACTTAGTGTTCCTTTAACAAATACATTATTTTTAATAGGCTCGTAACACTCTATCAATATATATTAAGGAGGTACAAGAAAAAGATTAGGTAACCTAAATAAATTTATTAGAACAAACAAATAAGATATAGGATTGCATCAGATAAACAAGATGTTATGTTAAATGGCTGACAGTTATAAAAGTTGAAAATGTTTTATCGGACCACCTGTTGGCGATACAGAGTAAAAAGGGAAAACATCAAGTTTAGATAGAACAAGTGGTTGGATTTAATAACTCCAGAAATACACTGATCAATAGTAGGCCTACATATATGACTACCCACACCCTGGGGTATACAAAAAGACATAGTAGATCATATATTTTAATAAATAGACAAATAAAGTGCCCAAAGAGCCCAAAGAAAGTACTATCTACGTGGGTCACTACTTTACATTATTATTTCTCACAAGATGTGCACCGCAAATAGTAATACAAAAGGTTCCAACTAAACAGCATACAGTTTCTGGCCTAACTAGGTCCCAATCGAAAGTGCTAGATGACCTGCTTGTAGCCATATGAAAATAACAAACGTGAACCTGCCGTTTATGGCGTCATGAAATACTACTGTCTTAAAGCCCTAGTAAATAAATATGAATTCATAAAATAGAGAAACTTGAACACCTGGTCCTACACACATATGTAGAGCATAGAGCCCTCGTATTTAAACTACGTCTGATGGAAATAGGAAAAAGAGACAGCCAGAGAGCCTGACTGTGATTGAAGGACTTAGAAACCATAATTAGTCACCCTGACTAAAAGCAATACTCTGAAGGACTTAAAGACATAGTTAGTCACCCTGATTAAAAACAAAATGCCTGAAGAACTTAGAAATAAAATTAGTCGCTCTGACTATAAAAACACGCCTGAAGGACTGGGGTGGAAGTTCTTTCTTCGAAGATTAGTTACAATAAAATGCCATAATATATGTCTCGAGCTCACTCGTTATATACCGTAGATCTAGCTCGGAAAATAACCAGACGAAGGATCTAAAAAGAACAAAGGGGGAGAGGGGAATAGATCAGAAAGAGTTTCAAGGAGGCTCCGCTTGAACAGTGGTGCTCTTTCGAAGGACCGTCGAGTTGAGGGAGAACATCTTTCTTTTCAACCACGTGTGTCCGAAGATGAAGACTGAGTAATGTCGGCGCTGCCAGAAAGGCCAGCCACACCGTGGTGATCGTATCCGCTAAAATCCAGTCCATGTTAGTTGATATCTGCTTTATTTTAAAGGAATATATTAGTTTTAATTTTCTTATTTTAATCCCTTTACTTTTTTCCCATTGACACGATTGTATATGTCTTTTATATAGAAGACACGCTACAACGAAAAATCTTAAGATATTTGAGAGCTAGCAGCGAGCTTTCTTCTTTATTTTGAGTTAAGAAGTTTCGTAGTTTTCTTTTCCCTCTTTCTTTTTGAATTTATAAAGGGTTGTCGTAGGTGAAGGGCGAAATGGAGTATAAGCTTGTACAAACTAAAGAAGTAGTTCTAGAAAATCACACACACCATTGTATTTTGAGACGTGTGGCATAAAACTTAATTTCACTAAGAGTCAACTAGCCGCAAGTCTGTTGACCAAAAGTCATTTCACCTCAAATTTAAAGTTAAAAACTTTGGTTATCTTCGGATTGTACCTACAGTTAGTTGCTTAATCTTAAAATAGATATAACAAGTGATTTGAGATTTAACCAGTGTATTGACATTCCTGAATGCGTTCTTCCTACTTATTAATTTTGAATAGTAAAATAAATATAAATTTATATTAAAATACTTCTTTGATAAAACTCCTATAAGCAAAATAATCATTAAAACAATGTTAATTATATATAATAATCGTTTTGGTTTTATTTTTAAATTTTATTTACGAAGGCGTATGAAAAAGGCTAAGTTCTGCATATGAACACAATATCACAATGCTCATATATAACACATTAATATTTATTCTTTTCACTAAAGTCTTGACCTCATATTTATGCTTAGGTCAAATAATTTAAACCAAAGGATACTAATACAAATGAATTGATGCCAAATGACTTTAGACCAACTTATTTTCTGAAAAGTTAATTTTTAGACAATATGACTTTTTGGGGACTTAACAAAGTCAATTTTTTTTTTATTTTAAAGCCATTTTAGTCCAAATAACCATTGGCCTTCTGACTTTTGGCGACATTAATTTTAAGTTCAAATAGTTGTAGACCAAAATACTTTAGGTCGAATGATTTCGGGCCAAACATTTTCAGTCCAAAAGAATGTTGGTTTCAATATTTTAGGCCACGTTTTCTTTTAGCCGTCCACCTTCATAATGAGATTAACATACCCACCCGCCAACCTTCATAATGCAACAAAGATAGCGAGTCAGCCTTCAAAATGAAACAAACTTAACAATCTGCAAACAGTTTAAAAAAGTGATTATAATATCAATGGTAATATATAGTTACATTTTAACTTTACAATAATTATTTAGAGACAGTATACCATAACAATGTAATTTATATCAACTATATAGCTAATGAAATAACTGGACCTGTTATCCTGGAGCAAGTTTTTCAATAATGAAAACTAAAGTAGTTGTACGACCAGATAGGCGAGCGAGCGACTAAAAAATAAAATAGAACACATTGGCTGTAATAAGAGGTGGCCAGACAGGAGCGCGCGCTCGAGCCGGAACAGTCTAGTTTACAGGCGCTTGGCAATATTATTGCATGCTGGTCCATTGAGTGCTAGAAAAATTTCTCAATTTGACATAATATTTGACTTTTTTTTATAATTATCAATAGGTTTTGCACACTTGCTATTAATCACCTAATTTAATTTGTAAAACCATACATTATATATATATATATATATATATATAAAACTGATATGTTAAAATACTTCAATATTATAATCAAAGTAGGCCTTTACAAATAATAATCACCATTAGCGTGGAGAGAGGATGAGAAAAACACAATAATACATCACTTGTCAAAAACCACCCAGTTCACCGAGCCAAGATTCGAACCTTTGCCTCTTCGTCAGCAATTATCGAGAGCAAGGTTATATTTATAGGAAGTGTTGAAGAATAATATAGAACCATTTTGGAAAAACCACCCTTAGTTGGCTACACCCGACCGAGATTCAAGCTTTGATCTCCCCCTCATCGACAGTCTAGTCTAATGCGAGAGTAACGCTTTAGAATATGCGGCCACCGAAGTGGGTGAAAACTATTATTAATAAAAGTGTAAGAATGCATTCATCCTCAATGCTTAGAATAATGGCTTGTTGTAGGAGTTTTATAAGTTCATAGCACATACAACCCATGCTATATTAAAAAATACTTTAAACCGCTTCAAGAGGGATTTAATGTTTTAAGAATGTTGTGGTACTTAACCATAATACAATCCATATATACCTCTGAAACAAACATTCTGGTTACGACCATAGGTCGATGGTAGAAGAAAGGAACCAAGATCTCATTAGTTGAGTAGAAATTGGCTTTAAGCATTGAGTTCCCATTTTTCTGAAGAGGGTCTTAACAGAGGTCAGTCCATCCCAGGTCACGGAAACACCCTGCATTGTTGGAAATAACAAGGGAATACTGATGGCACAGGTGTGATTCACCTTGTACGTGGTCAAGAAGAGTTACTTACTGTGGACTCCACCCACTATTGTTACACTTTATTGGATACTCTCTCTCTCTCACACACACACAAACCCTTACCATTATTGACTGCTGACTTTCTCAACACTTTCGGTAGGGTATGTTTCTACTACTAGACTGATTGTTGTCTTGGGCCATAGCAAGTAGATATTAGTCAATGTTGGTGAAGCTCGACCTATTTAGCCAACAAGTTAGTATACAATTAGTTTTGTTTGATTAAATAATATTTGGATTACAAGAACCAATATTTTATATAAAATTCTACCCTCTTTTTCCAAGCAAGTTCTTACAATTTTAACTAATTTTCTCTTAAACTAAGCTATTAGCCTACTAATCTGTTTTTGTATTGTTGGTGTTGTACCCTGAATCTCACTATCTATTTCGTCCATCTGCAAATATTATATTAAGTGTCTGAGAATAAATTATAATGAAATTAGATGTTTAAAATACCAATAAACCAAAAGTGGAAGGACAAAAAAGATTTTTTTAGGGATTATTATTGTACCTCTTCCTCTTTCCTTACTCTATAAATGTTTGAAAATTGTATGTCACTAAAAGCTACTTTGTTTGGTCCTCCTCATTCCTAATTTTTGAAAATCACATTGTTTTTATAAGCTATTTGAAATTGTATTCTTAGGCAACAATCTGAAAATTGAATACGTCATTTTGAGTGTGGTTTAAGACGATACGTAAGTTCATACAACATCTAATTTTTTCCCCTCAGCTATTTAGCTAGCCGAATTGGTGGTCAGGTGGTCTAAGATATTAGACTCGTAGTGTTTGTGTCTGTAAAATATATCATGATGTTTTCTTAAGTAAGTATTCAACAATTCATGTCTATAGGTCCCTGGATTTTTTAGCTGCGTGAAAAGGTTGTCAAAGCGTCAAACTCTGAATATATAATGTATATAAGGTAAAAAAATACTCCCAATGTAAACACAACCCGAGTACGTAAAAACGAAACATTTAAGAACCACTAAACATTGAAACTTGCGAGAAATCTTGATAGCAAGCAAACTCACGACTTATGATCTCTCAAACTGCACGCTGTACCAAAATAGAGCTAATTTAAAAATGTTTCTAGTGTCGTGCGAGTCGGTGTGATGTTATTTCACTTTCGAGTGAGTTTTCAACCTGATAACACTGTATAACCATGACGTCATAAAGGATTGAGGCAATGGGGTACAACGACGCACCATTGTACAAGATACGTAAACGAAAGTATTGTATTGAGTGCACGATATAATACGATTTGTTTGGTATTGTTAGGAAAACAGCTTCAAGTATTAGTTAAATGCTTACTTTTTTCACTAGCTACTTTAGCTCAATTGTTAGCGTATATGATCTATGACACTGCAGCTGTAAGATATCGATTTTAATAATATAGTTTTGTCCGAGTAAAAAAATCACGTGTTAATTTGAATTTAGTAGAGCACTATTTTATTTCGCAACTATTAAAACAAACCAAAATATAGCCTAAAGGTTTTTCATTGTGCCAATAATAATTAGCTTGCTTAGACTTATTTTAAAATGCTCACATTTTTACTTCATAAAGCCTATTAATCTAGTTTTTAAATAATCATCCATATAAAAAATCTCAAAGTAAATATACTGTTTTTGATTTAACAAGTTTAATTATTTTTAATGAAGAATATTTGAATAGTCTACGAATGCCTTGTATTTTTTTAATAAAAGTATTAAAAACTAATTATATGCTTACTAATACAACTTAAAATGAAAGTTTATTTTCAGTTTGATAAAATTACATAAATATTTAAATAGTTAGGATTCGAACACTAGAACCCTACTACGTGGGGACATCATGCTGTAAAATTAACCTAAATTGCAAGTTTCGAATAGAGGGAAAGTATTCAGTTAATGTATATTATTGACTTTTCACACAAACAAATATTTTTATTGAAGGGTTTAATGAATAGTCCAAAGTAATAATACCTTTTTCGTCTGTAGACCTAAATAATTTTACAATGTACAATTTTTGTGTGTACTTTTGTTAATATGCAAAGTATAAGACTATAATATATATTGATGTAAAATGTTTACATGAATAAAATGATGGGTAAACATTTTAATTTAAAAGGTGTCTGTCTGTAGCACATATAGTTTAAAACATTTTGATATATGCAACATCGGTTTTTTGGTCGGCAGCTGCCACTGCTTTAAAGGCTTCTCCTTCGCCTCAACAAATCCTTACAAACAATAATTAGAGTCTTCTATTTCACTAAGTCATGATTCAACACAATATTTTTTTTTATATAAAACGTGCTTGAATACTATTTGATTAAAGATATATGTGGCTAGTTTCAGAGTAAGACTTAGTGCGGCTCAAAACCAAATACAAGGTGGTCTAGGACAACTGGGAGCCGCCAACCGGGCGACAGGACAACTGGGAGCTGGGACAACTGGACGCTAAAAAAACAACTCTTTTATTTTATTTTTTTGAATAAAATTTTTTCTAGTATAATACAATGCATTTTTATTAGAATATAATAAAATTAACCATATCATTTATATATTCTTCAATTACAATTAAAAATTGATTGGTAAAAACAAGAAAAGAACTTATTTAAAAAATAATCATATTTTTCAGTGCAATATCATATACTTTTCAATTACGTAAATATTCATTTATGGAGTTGTTTAAAAAAATCTTAGTAGAGGAAACTTAATAATTCATATTTATAAAGTTAACCTAACCTAACCTAACTATTGCTATGCATTACAAGACAAAGAGCATTTAAATAAAATATGATGTTGCACATAATCAAAGAGTGTATCTTTTGCTTTTACTCATCACTTTTTAATTAAAAAGAAAAAAGTGGGGTTAATTTTGGCGCCCAATTGGCGGCACCCAGTTGTCTAGATCCAAACACAAGGCGACGCACTACTAGTCCTGAAAGAAATGGGCTAGTTTTGTAAATCAAACTGGCCCATTCCAATCTGGCCAGGGTTGGTCATCTTGAACTTATTATAACGCCGCATTTGAGGCTTACTAAGTCTGACTATGAAATTGGCTCATGAAGGGGAATAAAAAGCGTATAAAACTGCAATTAGTTTAAACTATATAAACACATGTAGTTATTCTCAATAGGAGTTTGCATTTCTCTCTAATTCACTTTTCCAATTTTCTTGTGTTGGACTAATTTTTTAGTTAAACTTGGGCTGTCAAAAAAAAAAGTAAATTTCTCTTCTTTTGTCCGCATAATGTTTGAGTGTAAAACTTCTCACTAATATTTTAAGTTTTTTTCTTATTCTCATCTTTTCGTTCCTACCTGGGCTAAGTCAGATTTGGTATGGGGATAGGTTTCTCGGTCAAAGAAGATATAAGCACGATATAATTTTATCATAGAAAATGTTCAGAAATCAGTCATGAACGAATTTCCACTAGTTTTAGATATAGAATTAAAATCAGGATTTTCCCATGAGCTAAGACCATATTAAATCTACATATAAAGTTTGAAAATCGACTAATAATTTTAGGCTGTTGCCTCCCCCGACATACACCTAGAACCTCCACTGGAAAGGGCAGTTGTTCATTCTCACCTTGCTCTCCGTCTCTTGTTCGGTGAAGGCGAGATAGTGGAAGTGCCTCAGTAGTCTCAGAGTCACTGGGTTTCTGCCTCCACCAGGTGGTCCCATTGCACCAACAAATATCACATCAACGATGTTGTGGAACTCACCGATATTTCTTCGGTCGTACCAGCCTAGGGAGAAAAACAGCCAGTTTTCATCTAGAAGCTCGTTTAACTAGCCAATTCATAAGAAACATTCACAGCTATATCCAAGATACTCTGAAATTCACCGATATTTCTTTTACCAGCCTATAGAAGAAAACAGACATCATATGATCTATATCCCCATTTCAACGCTGGATTCACCATAAACCTACAATGCTCAGCTAGGTAGCTCGTATCCTGGTCAACAAAATACCGATTTTTCAATTGAACTATTGTTTTTAGATAAAATGTTACATTTTCTTTTAAATTGAAAACAAATTAAATGAGCATCACGAGACAGGCAAAACTTTTTTCTTTAAATAAAAATGGAAAGAGCAACGTTTTATTAACTTTTAAGAGAAACAAATTTGTCATGTTTACACAATATATTATAATTCAGGAAATCAGGTTAATGGGACTACTTTATGGAAACACCAGCATTATCTTTTTAGATTGATTTGATTGATTTAGGCACATTATGTAGATACAAGTGCCGATGACTGACCAAGGTCTACAAGCCTGTTCTACTATACTGGAACTAGCTTTGTATGAGAGTGAGACATGTGTGGGGTTATGTTATAAGCTCCACCTCTTTACGGGGCAGAATATGCTAATCGCTGGTTTCCAACCAAAAGCGAAATCCCGACACTGAACGTTGTGTGAGAAGATACTGTACAGGCTTCGATGCCTAGCCAATAATTCAGACTCTGCCTTGACTAAGGGTATAGCTGACAGGTTGATTACCTCATTCCCTGAATCTTACCCGCTCGTCTGGGGTGAACGCATTGCCAAAATTAGATCTACATGTGCGTATGAACCAGTCTGAAAAGTTGATTGGCTCTGTATGTGAATCAGACACCTTCAAAATAACTGTCCAGCTATACGCATGAGTCTCCTGGGAACCTGCATGCCAACTATGCAATGCTTATGAGCATATCTGACAACGTGTTTGGCCTCATACGAACCAGACGCCTTAGTTTGTACGCCCACCAATCCTGCCATGTGCATGAGCATAGCTGACAACTTTATTAACCATGTCTGCGAACAAGACACTTTAGTCTGTATGACTATCGATCCAATCATGAGTAGTTAGCCTTTCGCCTCCTGCTGCCAGTTCCATCCATGCATGAGTGAATACTTGAAACTTGATTAGCTTTGTTTGTGAACCAGATGCCTATGTTAACCAAAGTGTCAGTAATTGTGACAAATCCTGACGTTGATATGTGAAAAGATTAGTTCAACGGTAAACAGATTACAAAATAATACAGTATGACTATCGTAAAGATTAGTTCACTGGCGTGTGAAAGGTAAATAAGCCTGTTAAAGCTGGTTGGTTTATTCTGGGTTGAGTGTGTGTAAACCATTTCTCAGTGATGTGTTTCTTCATTCTATGCCTCCTTGTTATGATGCGATGGTGTTGCAGGTACACAAACAAACATAAATAGATACATAATATAAAATCTTATACTTTTAATTTAAATTCTAACACAGTATGATACGACAGTATATAGTTTCTACTGTTTCATTAAATCGATTTCTTCACCCGGGTACTGTTTACAGGAAAAACAGCAATTGTGTATGAATCTCCATAACATTCAGTGGAGTTATTCATAGTTGTTTCCAAAACTCAGAAATTCCTCTTAGAGCGGGGTTTGGTAGCTCACACGAAGAGGTTATTTTTAAATGGTCTCTAGAAAGTTACGCAGAATAATCCATTCTTGTGGAGATGACCAACCATTTCGTAGCGTATTAGTAGATGGCATGGCATATGGGTACATATATTTTGTGACGCTCATATTGAGCGCAGGAAGCGTTCTCGAATAACAACCATGAGGTCACAAGAGAAAAATAGTTTTTATTTCAGTTAGTTAAATTACAATGATATAGTTGGTATAATAGTAAATTAAAGGCTTAATGAGCCTACGCTTAGTCTGGCAAAATATTGACTGAGTCACCAAGACTTACAAAATATTAACCGCCCCACAAGGGGCACGTTAGAGTGAATGTTTGATGTCTAGATTCAAATTTACCGCCCAAGGGCGCGCTTACATCCATAAACACAAGATGGCTGACATATTTAGTTTTAAGTGCACATAGCATTAACTGAAGTTTAAATTAAATATATAAGATAAAGTGCTCATAAAATTTAGCTTTACATTCCTATAAATATATACATGACTTAGCGGCCGAATATTTTAAACAGAGATCCCAACAATGGCCGTTGAGTGCTAATCCTAAGTAACGAAGCATAACCTAATATTACAAATAAGTTTTAGATGTGTACAATAAGTTCCGCAAACTCCCGTTGCGCTCATGATAACCTAATCTAACAATTCCATATAAAATACCTTCATAACTAAGTGAACTTATATCGTCTAAAAATACCCAAGATTATATCAAACGATTACTAAGATTCGCTAAGATAAAGGCTCGGGCGCACCTACAGTTAATAAGGCGTACTAAGTCTAACATGAATTCCCCTAGAAAGTTACTATTACGAATCCGTGGTTCACCCACGTCAAACCAAATTAAAATCCCCATTCATTAACATGAAAAGAAGCGCCAAACAGTAATTTTGAATAATATTCCTCCCCATATTTAAAGCCAAAGAGAATTTTGATTAATATCCCCAAATATTAGTTATAAACCAGCGCCCTCACCTGGTAAGAGCCAGTGATACAATGAGTACCATACAAAATAACACCTGCTGTTATATAGCACAAACAGGTCATAGAAGTTCTCAGAAGAGGGGGAGAGGAAGGGAAACACATAGAACAAAAAGAAGGGTGAAGACTAGTGCTCTGGGCGTATCGCGGACATCCCAGTAATTACTCGGCCAAACTCGAACATCCCAGAAGCGGATGTTCGCGAAGTCTTGTTGACAACTAGATTGTTAGGGGCGGGGCGAGGCGCTGATTTGGTTCACGTCTCAGTCAGTCTTCTTTATCCAAGCCACGGGAGTGGATGTGTTGTTGCGTGCATGTGTGTCCCATTCGACAGGGAGAGGTCTCGATCAGACTTTGTGAGACTTGGTGAGCCTTGGTGAGTGTAGAGCCTCCATATTACCGGTTTGTTGGTTTTAGATATTTGTTATTTGGAACATCGTTACAATTTTATTGGCTGCTATTTATAGCACTGGCTCAGTACAGCGCTGTGATTGGCTGTTATATATAGCACTGGCTGAATACAGCGCTTTCCCTTCCACCCCATCCAAGTTACACCCCCTTTCTACATCCATGAGAAAATTTCTCCTACATTTCCCCTCTGGCGTTTTCTATGATGACTTGGGGTTAACGACCTGTTGTCCTCTGTTGCTGATTCAATGCCGCAAAGGTTTATTTCTGGAGTTTTTTTCGTTGGCTTTCTATGTGGAAATGGGTTTTCCCTGATGACTAATAACTGGTGCCAGTTTGGTGGCTCAACAAGACAGGTTGCCTCGATCTGTGTGATATCATTGTGCGTGATGTCGCAAACACCCCCCTCTCCCATGGCAATGAATTTTACCTAATGACTCACACCTGGCAACAATTTGGTGGCGCGACAGGGCAAGTAGCCTCAATCTGTGTGACGACATCATTGCATATGATATAGCAACTTTTCATTATCTACAACGACAACGGGTTTTTCCTAATTATTCATACCTGGTGCCAGTTTCGCGGGTCGACAAGACAAGACGCCTCGATCTGTGTGACGTCATAATTGGGTGTGATGTCACAACAATCCCCTTATATGTGGTAATGGGTTTTCCTTGATGACTCGTACCTGGATCCAGTTTGGTGGCTCGATAAAACAAGGTTGTTAACTTTTGTAACAAAAAGGAGGATGGCTCTAGAAAGAAAGGTAGCAGTCCCGGGGCTTACCCGTTTATTCCCGATTGTATAGTGGTGGGTTAAATTATTTCCTACATATTAATATGTTCAGTTGACACCTTAGATCAGGTGTTGGCATGCCGGTCCACTGTCCAAGGGTCCAGAGTTTGATTCCCAGTGTGGTTGAAAAGGCTGGTTTAATATTTCATAATGATAAATTAATGGCAGGAGGGAGGACTAGTTTTTGTGCATGTCATAGTCTTCAAACTAGTACACACACTGAAGAAAATAGACGGGCTAACAGTCAGTTATATATTGTGCACTGGTTATGCGCGGCTATATATGCTAATTTGGTAGAGTTGTGGTATTTAATGTACTTACATTTGCCTGAAAAGTAGAGTGGTAAACCATCAATGAAAAACTGCTCTCACTACACTTGACAGAGATATGAACTCCTACCTTTTTTGCTCCTTGAACCCCACGTCACAGGTTGTTCAATATATTGCGAGGATATAAGTGAATAATAATTAACAGAGATCCGAGCCCCACGCCTAACAAATACTTATAAAAGTTATAAAAAATAGTATTAATTATAAATGAAGTGTACAGCATTTTCATATAGGTAGAATGGAGATTCACACCACCACACTGTTTAAGACGTCAGGCCCGCTCTCTCTCCGCACATATTTGAGATTCCTTCATTTTCCTTACCCCTTTAGAGTAATTTTCCTTGTTTCAAATTAAAAGTAATTATGTTGTTATATAAGTGAATAATAATTAGTAGAAATCCAAACCCCACGCCTAACGAACACTTCTAAAAGTTATATAAAATAGTAGTTGATAGAAATGAAGTGTACAGCCCCTAAGTCAAATATAATCATTTGAGATGGAGACCCCTAACTGATCAAAGAGGGTGACAGCCATCGGACCTGGATGCGAAACCTTGAAGTTTAGTATATTTCGAGAGTGCGGTCTTAGACCTTTGTCTTGGTATTAATTATTATAAAGTAATTTTTAGTGAGACTACCTAGTGGCACTGATTTGAAATACACGGTCCATAAACCATCCTAAATATGGTTTACATCTTGACGTGGTGAAAAAATATAATTTTAATGTGAAAAATTTCCTGGTTTCAACTGCTGACAATCGAACCTAAGATATTTGTTTCCATAAGAAGAATCACTACTGATTTATCTTGGCTATAAAATGTAAATTATTGTTCAAGTAACCCGTTTAATAAAGAGTTGGAGAGGATTAATATATTTATAACCTCTTTCCGGACGGTTGGTGGCTCCTTTCTTCCCTCCACTAAAATCCACTCCTCTTTATGGTTAATATATGTTTCACTTGTGATTCCACGCTTAATTTTTATGAATTTTTAATTATAATGCAGATACAGCGATTTAAAACTACTGTAAACTATTGTAATATAACTCTTGTAATAACCCTGGAAATCGATGAACCAACTAAATAAACCAAGTTAATAATAAGTTTAGAATCAAGTATTGTTTTGTTTACCAGGAAAAGTTTGTTAAATAACAAACAGGCACACTGTTTGTTGAACACTGCGTACCCGCTCCAGTGACCGCGTGGTCTAACGCGATTGTTTCATACTCAACTTCGATACTACAACGTACGTTTGCTACAACAATACTATTATATTAGTTATAAATTAATAACCCAATTATATTGAAAATCTATTCTAAGCCTTCACTCTACCCCACTTCCTCCACACTAATGCGGTTATGTTTCCTCACTGCGTCGGTTGTCACACTATATCACAGGTCATACCAGGTGGTAGCTGCATGGTAGATGAATGGTGCACTTCCATGAGGGTCGAACCCATGTGGCTACAATAGCTAATTGTCAAGTTAACCCACTTCGTTGTCGTAGTTGGCTAACGTGCTCAATTAGTGTTGAGCTAGAACGCCGGGGATGGGAAGATAAAGGTTCGAAACTCAGTTGGGTGAACTAGTGGTGGTTTTCCACTCTACCTACACACAAATACGGGTTCACTTCCTCTTAATTTTAACCTCCTAATTCCTAATCCATTATCGTAAATAGTACTTAAACGTAAGTTCCGAACGGGTAGTAAGACGCGTTGCTAAAATGTGTCTAGTTCGTCTGATTTATAAATAATATGTGTGCCAGGTCACCAGGTAATTACGTTTGAGTTTCCATTTTAAAAAGAGGCTTTTATAATACAAGTAGTTATGAGAAGTTTGAGGTTTTATCCTGCAGCAAGTTATTTTTGGGTAAATTTTCATAAATTGTTTCCATTTCCAACTAGCGAAAATTTTAGAGACATACTCATAGTAAATCTAATTTATTCAGCTTTAATTTTTCTTGTGATAAATATTAGATATGTAAAACGATGGGCGGTTCTGTGAGTATTGTAAACGGACATTATAGGTTTTAATAAATATTAGGGTAAGCCAAACAAATCCACGCCATAATATTCAATTTAAAGGATACATTATAGATTCCTTCATCAGCGTCGAGCGTATTTAGGGAGGTTTTCTAATAGACTTTCCAATCTCCCTCCATGCAAATGTGGGTACACTTCCTCTAATTTGGGTTTAAGGTTTAAGTGGTTAATTTGTTTTGTGTAAATGTTATTTATAATGTCAACAAAATATAGCTTCTAGCATTAAATGATTTTTAAAATAAATTTCCTTGTTGTTTAAATGCTATTTTAATTTTGTTTGGGATTTCTAATATTGATTCAGGTTTCTCATAATTTTATTAGATATTACATATAAATTTATCTAAAAGCTATATATTATTTCATAAAAATATATTTTCGAACATTATATGATATTTAAAATAATTTAAATGGCCTCATAATTGTATTTAATATTACTTATGAATTTTTGTAAAAGATAAATATTATTTCATCAAAATATATTTGCGAACATTAAATTTCTTTTTTGTTTAAGTGTCTAATTTGTTTTGTGTAAATGCTATTTACTATGTCAACAAAATATAGCTTCGAGAATCAAATACATTTTAAAATAAGTTTGGTTGTTGTTTAAATGCTATTTTGTTTTTGGTTGGCATTTATAATATCCATTCAAGTTCCTCATAATTGTATTTGATATTACTTATGAATGTATGTAAAATTTAAATATTATTTCTTCAAAATATCCTCATAATCGTAGTCAGTATTACTTATGAATTAATGTAAAAATTATATATTATTTCAACAGAATATATTTGTGAACATTAAATTTCTTTGTTATTTAAGTGGCTAATTTTTTTGTGGAAATGTTATATACTATGTCAACAAATATAGTTTCAAACATAAAATGATTTTAAAAACATAGTTGTTGTTTAAAAGATATTTTGTTTTGATTGGCAATTATAATATTGATTCAAGGTCGTAATAATTGTATTTGATATTACTTATGATTATATATTATATCGTCAAAATATAGTTGCAAACATTAAATTATATTCAAGTTACTCATAATTGTATTCAATATTACTTATCAATTAATGTAAGAGTGATATATTACAGTATTTATGCAAAATGTAGATGAGAATATTAAATTATATTTAAAATAAATTTGTTGTTGTTGCTATAAGTGGTTTAAGGAATAAAACAATATTTTTTTCCTAAAATAATTAAATGTTTTCACTTTATTCTGGGTAGCAATCTACCGTCACATCAGTTACAATTCATAAATGAATGTATTAGATTGTGTGTATGTGTGAGTATTTGTTTGTGTGTTTGTGCCCAGCTTTAACTTAATTTTGATTTAGCCTCATTTTTCACTCTCGCTAATATAGGGGTACACTCATCCACAGGAAGAAAGCGTTTGATTGGACGCCCGTTCTAACTGACATTAGCGGTGCTAGCCTCATGAAAGATACCGAGGTTCTTATCCCTGTTAGCACGCCATATAAATGTCAGGTTCATCTGATTTTGGTGGGAAATGTTGTAATCAAATTCCTGCTGAGTAAACTGTTGTTAGTTGTCCCTTTAGGTAAAATGCTAGAACATCTTCTTAATAAGCTCTATCACATTATCATAATTAATATATAGACGTTTAGCCCGAAAGGAGTTATGTAACTCATCCAGTTATGACGAGGGGTTTCAGGGTTTCTAATCCCCGTTGAGGTGTACTGTCAATAATTATCAATAAATGGTTTACCTCTCCCTCACTCCTCGTAAACTTTGGAACATTTTTACCTTACTCATGCCTAACACATAAAATGTTAGGACATTTTCTTAATCATCCCTACCACATTATCTATATTAATATATATATATATATACGTTTAGCCAGAAAGAGTGCCTGTAACTCACCTAGTTATGACGAGGACGTCGTGGTTTCGAATCTAGCTCGGGTAAACTGGGGTGGTTTTCTACTCTGCCTCTCTCCACGTAAACGCTGGAACATTTATACTTTACTCCTCCTTATTTTCGTCAACAGTAGTCCAGGTTGGTATGGCTAATACCTACATCCACGTTTGTCAATGGATGACACCAAACAACCAATTTTATTAGTCTTTTGTGGGGCAATAGAGGCCCATAGCTGAGGCTACCATTTGGGGAAAAGCCCCGCATTGTGCATAATCAGAGCTGTGTCAATGCTCTCTATTTGCGAAACCACCCTAGTTATCGATGACGTCACCAGAAAACGTGTTAACGTGGGAGGGTTGTGACATCATACAAGGTCGTGATATATTCCTGTCTCAACTGGCACTAGTTATGAGTCATCAGGGAAAGCCCATTGCTCGGGAGAGGGGGGTGTTGCGACATTACATGAAATGATGACGTCACACAGATCAAGGCGACTTCTCTTATCGAACCATCAATCTGGCACCAGGTATGAGTTATCAAGAAAAACCCATCTCCACATAGAAGACCAATGGAAAAAACGCCAGAAATAAACCTTTGCGAAATTGAAGGAGCAACAGAGGACAACAGGTCATTAACCCCATGACGTCATGGAAATAACCAGAGAGAAAATGGAGGGCAAATTTTCTCACGGATGTGGAAAGGGAACAAATTTGAAGGGGGTGGAGGGGATAGCACTGTAGTTAGCCAGTGCTATAAGTAACACCCAATCACAGTGCTGTACCCATATTCCATGCCATATACTGGTATTGTCCTGCACATAATTCTTGTTATTTGGTTTAGGTAGTAGCCTAAAGCCATCTACAGATGGGTGTGACATGTAATGTAAGAAACGGTGTAATACAACAAGAATGCTTTGGAAGTCACACGAGCATGCTGCGAATGGTCTGATCCACTCAGTTGCTGTGAATATACAGAACAGACGGGTTGACAGTCGCTGGTGCTGGTTTTATTTTTATGTGTTTAATGGCGGAATGTAAAAATACACCTATACTTCATCGT
The DNA here is from genome assembly GCA_902141375.1 of Timema poppense. Lineage (NCBI taxonomy): Eukaryota > Metazoa > Arthropoda > Insecta > Phasmatodea > Timematidae > Timema > Timema poppense. The sequence goes on along the minus strand of CABFOV010003878.1, from coordinate 34,088 downwards.
TGGTGAAAAACTCAACTCTATAAAACGATACAGGGTTCAGAATTAATTTTGGATTTAAAGTTTCACAAATAAATAAAATTGACTTTATAAAAACTTTACATGGATATCACCAACTGATTTTGAGTATTTAATGACATTAAAAGGACAAAAAATATCAACAAATGATACGCTAATGAGATCCGCCATATCAGTTCAGTAGTATTAATATTGAAGAATAATTTTAGTAAATAATAATTATGTAGGAAGCATGTATGTAATTAATACCTTTCCTAGTGACCCTTGCTATTTTTTGTCTTGCCCTTTACTCTTCGATACGGTGCTAGCAAACTAATCATTTTTCCTTTACATTCCTCTGCATCAATATCTATAAAAATACTAATTTGTAGCTAGGAAACATTCTTAAAATAATTTTTATAATAATCTAATCTGGTTGTTCTGAGCTCCACAAATTATCTTTACTTTTTTATATCTCGATCAATTCTCGATCAAGACATGTAAAGAGCCTCCACGGAAAGGATGTACGATTGGTACATTCGGGTATCCCCCGGGCTATATTACATTAGTACTGGATAATATTTCCCCAAAATGGGCTACACATGATGTAGCCCAGACGTGCAGTATAGTCTATTGTGAGAGTAGCATCCTAGACGATGAAGCTACAGAAGCGGGTATATATATTACTTGCCTGGACCCCTAATTTTGAAATTGCGAAAATAGTCGCAACTCATGAACTCCCGAATCGCAGGCTGTACTGAAACAGAGCTAATTTTGTAAGGTTTCTACTGTCGTGCGAGTCGGTGTATTGTTGTTTAACTTGCGACTGAGTGTTCAATCCGACAACACTGTAAAACCATGATGTGCCAAAGGATTGAGGCGATGAGATGCCACAACGCTCCATTGTACAAGATACGTAACTGAAAGTAAACACTATTATTGTATTGAGCGCATCATGTAAAATGATTGGTTTCGTTTTATTAGGAAACCATCTTCCAGTTGTACACATCTAAGCTTGTCGTCTCAAAATTTTCTCAAAGTTTTCTCAAAGTTATACCATTATAAGTATAACAGTTAATTCAAAAGCTCTCCTCTTTAACACATTTGATAGCGTGCTTGTACCAAACTCAGGTTTTCACGAGTTCAATCCTACCTCATGTAAAATATTTTAATTTTTTATCTGAATTTAAATCACGTTTTCGTATTTAGAATTCAGTAATATATTACTTTATTTTCGCAACTATTTTTAAAACATAAATATACCCTAAAATTTCTACTATGCAAATAATAATTAGCTTACTTAGCCTAATTTTAAAATGTGTACAAATTTATGTCATAAACCCCATTAATATAATTCTTAAATAATCACCTACATACAAAATTTCAAAATTAATGTAGGCCTAGCGTTTTTAATTTAATACCTTTTTGAATTATTTTTAAGGTCTATTATGTTAGTCTACGCAGGCTAAAATACCTTGTTTACTTCTATAAAAATATATTTAAAACATGTTATATGCTTACAAATACGATCTTTTAAAATTAAGGTTTAAAATCTGATAAATAAAAAAAAAAAGAGTTGCATGGATTTGAACAAGCGAATTTTAGATCATGAGACGGTCACGCTACCGACTCAATCAAATTGACAGTTGTAAGTGTCAGAGAAAATTAGAATATATAATTATGTTTTCATCCAAACAAATATTTTTATTGAAGGATTACATAAAGTGTACAAAGCAATCATGCTATTTTCGTCTATAAACCTATTTTATACACTGGTAGGTTTATTTCAACAAAATCACTCTCAGAAAGCTGCAACCGAAGAGGGGGATGGCATCCATTTTGTTATTTTACTGCCTATTCGATAGACAAGGCCTGTCTCGCACGGTGTGAGGCTGGCGAGTAGAATCCGCTCGCTATTCGGTCGTGTGACGTCAGTTTTCGCAGCGCAGAAGTTTCAAAATTATGGGTTTGCGAGATTGTGTGCGAGATGACAGAAATACGCTAGCGACTCAATACTCGCACGTTTCAAAATTAGAGGCCCTGTCCTGTCAGCTTGCTTCACTACTAGGATTGAGTGTGACAGTCCTTGTCTTTCCTAAAGAGCGAACTGTGAAGTTAGGACAGTTATACCTGATAACAAAGAGTTAAATCAAAGTGGAGAAACTGATGGTGTGGTAGAGAAAGAGTAATATTGGGATGGAATTTTAAATTTCCCTTATATTTGTAATTTTGAGAACATTATGTTACTACCCACTTCGGTGGCTGCACCGTCTAGGACGCTACCCTTGCGATAGACTAGATTACCGATGCGGAGAAATAAATTGAAATTCAAATCTAAGTCGGGTGTACTGAATACTCTTTTCCAAAATGGTTTTACACTATACCTTCACGAAAATGTGGGTACACTTTCTCTAAACATAACCTTCCCAGTCCCTAAAACTATTAGAGTAATTAATACATATGGGTATAACCGGGACGAGTAGTAAGATGCAGTGCAAAATAAATAAATATGGCAGACAAATATTCACCTTGAATTTTCACAAAATACCATTTTTTTCCATCGAAATATTACAAAACTTCTTGTAAAATATTTACAATTAATCAATTATTTTTGGTGGATTAAAATGTTTCGATGTTCGTCCGCAACATAATCACGCAATGTTGTCGTTCAAATCAGATGCATTTTATTTTCATTCACAATAATACGAGGAGGGGAAAATCGTCCAGCACTGTTTAAAATTATAAGTAGGCCTATAGTAATGATTTTGAATTATGAGGGAATAATTACCTCTTTATTAAACATATCACCTGCTTCGGTAGCCATATGGTTTAGTATGTTATTCTCGTGTTAGACTAAACTGCTGAAGACGCAGAGATCATGGTTCGATCCCGGTTGGGTGCAGCGAAGTTTTTTACTTGTGTTTCCACTCTCCTTTCACGCAAATGCTGGTGCACTTATGATAAATTAAACCTTCCAAACCCTAAACCCATTAGAGTAATTAGTACATCGGCGTAAAGTCCGAACACGTGCTAAAAAATCCACAGACACTCAGTAAAGTGGTCAGGGTTTTAGGCCCTTAGCTCTCAACCATTTCATTTATAAAATTATTTTAGTTTTTCCTTTAGTTTACGTATTAATACACTAAAGATACTGAGAGTACTAAACTAATAAATACATTGTTCTTTTCCATTCATCTAGGCCTAATTTAATTCTCTTTATTACTATAAAATGGCTAATTATAAGAAAGTGTGAGGTTTTATGGTAATTATAAGTTATGTAAATCATAATCAAAGTTGTAAGCAATATCTGTTTTAAATTTCAATTCAATAACCTCATTTACAGGCCTTTAAACTTTTAATCTAATAGTTTTTCATTATTTAAAGTCTTTGTTGGAATATTAGAGTCATCAAAATTTATTACTTTTGCTTTTCATTTTAAGCATCGTGCAATGTATTAATAGCTGAACCTGGAAGCTGGGAGACGCACCTGTGTTCTTTCAGGCGAGGGGGAGGTTTTGGCGCGGACTCCTGGCCAATCAGTGCCTCTAGTTTAGCGTCTGTTTTTGACCTTATGGGGAAGGAAAGCGTCAGACGCGGCACTGGCTGATTAGCACGCAAAGAGTAAAGACCGGTTACTCACTATTCACTTATCATAACGGGTAGAGATAGTCTCGAGATGGGAGAAAGTAGAGGTAGACCAGGTGGCTAAATAATTCTCTTTAGCCATGTCATAACTAGTTCGTGTTTCTAAATTAAATATTCTTAGTACTAAAATGTAAATGATTTGTTAAAATAAAACTTCAAATTCAAATGCTACGCTAAGCAATATCTTTTTTAATCGGCTGTGTACCTCTACCCCCACCATTATTTATATAACCCCGAGATGCTCTACCGAAACAACTGACTTCCGTGGACGACACCGTAAGCGGAAGATGAGAAGGTGAGGCTGATTATGAAATCAGCTGTACGACGGGTGACTGGTTACAACTCCCTTGAATTCGTCTATTAATTTCTTCTTTTCTATGTTCATGGTCGGCCATCGCTACTTGCACAACTAGCTGGTGACAAGTGAAGAACGAATCTTACTCTGAATATAAATAAAAGAAGTAAGATAATTATTTACTTTGTTAGAGATGATCCCACACGAAGAAGTCTGCGCAAAGGTGAAATCTGAGCGTGCAAGCTCTTAGAAAAAGATGAATTATTTACTTCTAAGCTAGCACGAGTTTCTATTTTCACAGATGAAAGAGAAGATTATAACTCCCTATAACCTTATTGATATTCAGTTATAAATTTTGTTTTATGTTACATTCAATTCACGTTATGTTTTTCCCTAGTTCATGGACAAACCTTTTAACTTTGTTATTTTATGTTTATATTATTCTTGGATTTGCAGAAAGAAAGTATATATTTTAAATTTAGTTCTAAGATAAATACATTTGGAACATGGTTTGGATAAAATTAGAGTTTTTTTCTTCCGGCGTCTTTAAATTATGGAACCAAATCTGTGTTACTTACTAAAAATTGTTTTAAAAGCAAAAACCTGTTCAAAGGGTGGGATATAGTTTGGTGAAGAGTTATAAATATTGGTATCAAAAAATTGGGGAGTAAGTGCAATTCACAAGAGGAAAGAGATTTCCTACATTTTGCTGCTATTGACATTGACATATTTTCTTGGTGAGATTCAGCCAACTACTCAATTATATAATATAGAATTATATATGTAATATATATTATTATATATATATATATATAAATATAATTATTAAATATGTAATATAATTTAAATTTCATTTATTATTTATATATTAATTATTTAATATAATAATAGATATATATGTATAATAATCAAATATGTAGGTATATATATTTTAATTATATATAAAAGTATATTATTATTATTATTATTATTATTATTATTAGCACCGCGTCTTACTACCCGTTCGGGATATACGCATGGTAGTATACTATAATATAGAATTATAAAATCTAATTATAGTTTAATTATGTAACTTTACTTATAATCATATATAATACAAATACATAGGCCTACATATAATTATATGTAAATAATATGTCTATATATAGTTATATTACATTTATATATACTGATATATTAATAATACAGTAAGACCTTTTTAATTTGAAGTCCAAGGAATATCTAAAAGAATTCGAAATATCCTAAATTTAAACTAACCAATTGGTATTTAATCTGTTTGTACACAATAAATAAAAAAATCTCAAAATGAAAAATGGTAAAAATTAACTAACCGTGCAAAAAACGCAGACTTTATCAGATTTTGCACTTAAACTACAGTAGGCACCTTGGAAAAAATGAGTGATTTTGGTTTGTTGTGGCTTTATTCTCTGGGCACAATTAACAAAATCTTCAATTTCACTGATCGCATTGAAAACGTGTTTTCTTATATTTAGTTGAGATTCAGTGAATCCAACTCTCCATGATGTTATTCTTTTTTAAAGGTAGTTCTATAAAGTGTTCAACTGTTTTCTATATTCTTTTGTGATATCACACTTCTTTTTCACTTCCTTTAACACTTCTCTAAACACTTCAAACTTGTCTAAGGTTAAACTTGTGTAGATTCCACGATTAGACATAGTAAAACCACCGTAATTTACACTTGTCAGATGACAATGAGCTACTGTCACTGAGAGATAGAGGCGCCAGATTAGGACAAGCCATATAAACCTCACCCCTTCCTTGCTGGGCGTCAAGTGATGGCATTGTCATACAGAAGCGATAAAAGCGGAGCCAAAATATCCCCTTTTCCAGGAAAACAGCTTGCAGCTGGTGCAAAATATCCCCTGTTCCAGGAAAACAGCTTGCAGCTGGTGCAAAATATCCCCTGTTCCAGGAAAACAGCTTGCAGCTGGTGAAAAATTACCCGCTTTCTCTTTTACTATGAGTTAATAACTCTTAAATTTGTTTGACATTACTGGGCTTTTGGGTTTATTTGAGGTTGTTAAGTTACGTTTGAAGTGAGTAGAAACTTAAAAAAATTAACAATAAACTGTATAACTTCAAACTATCCAAATATTTTCTTCTAATATTTAGATTAAATGTTATATTTATCATTTATTTAAATATACATTTATTGGGGTATAGTTGTGAGTTCGAATCATCCAATTATTCAAGTTAACCAACTTTGAATTTGCCAGATCCTAATGTATAATTAAATGTATCATATATATTATAAATATTATTATATATATAGCTATGTATAATTTATATACATTATTATATAAACTATATATAGTTATATAATTTATAAACCGTATAAATATACGAGTATATATTTTCCTTCATCCGACATCCTTCATGTAACAAATAATTAAGATTTTTGTATATTCTAGAACATTAATTAATATTTTATTTTATGTTAAAATATTAAAACAACCATTGTTTTTTTAAACAATCCTAGAATGATTTTTTTGTGATCTTCCAAACTGAAATAACATTAAATTTATATTTTATTTTTTTGACTCTGTTTTATATTCCTTAGATTATTGAATTCAACTATTTTATGAAATCCTTGATTTTTTTAATAACATTAAATACATAATTAAGATTAGATTGGTAAATAGGAAATGACGCCCATGGGTCGGATCGGGAGGTGGAAACACGGAAATAATAATAATAATATTAATATCCACTTCGGTGGTCGCAATGTCCAAGACGTCATTCTCACAGTAAACTAGATTGACGACTATGGGGAGATCGAGGTTCATATCTTAGTTGAGTGTACTGAGGATGGTTTTTACAAAATAGTTTTCCACTCTCCCTCCACGCTAATGGGGTACACCTCCTCCAAACATAGCCTTCCTAACACCTAATAGCATTACTGTAATTAGTACATACGCGTTTGACCCAAATGGGTAATAAGAAGCAATGTTTAATTAATAATAGTAATAAGCACCTACAGAAGGTTTAGATGGTTTTTATTTTGTATTGAAGTTTCAAATTAGTATAATGATTCATTCACCAATCATATATTATTATTTATATTGTTCAATGTTGTATTATTATAATATGTACTTTCTTCAGCTCTGTTAGGGATTTTGAACGTATCATTGTTGTAGTGTCATTGATATAAATAAATATAGCATTGTTGATAAAGTATTCTCGAGCACACCAAATGGTCTCGAGTCCTAAGGTCCATCGTGCCACCATCAGTGCTAGCCGAGGTAAAGGCAGTACATATTTATTATTATTCCTTTTAAGTGTAATTCTTAGAAGTTGTGCTCACAAAATATAATATAATCCCTCCCCTCTCTACCACACACACATACACACACACACACACACACACACACCCACACACACACACACACATTTTTCTCTACCACACACACATACACACACACACACACACACACACCCACACACACACACACACACATTTTACTACATACATTATTATATTTTGTACAGGCAGCTTTAAGAGCCATCGACTCATACCGATATTATATTTATTAGGGCTCATATATTAAATATTTTTACTAGGACAGAAACAATGAGAAAAGAAGAACACAGATGTATACGAGAGAGCATACCAATAAATGTAAATTGTCAAATAGCTCTATAGTATATTTTTATAGATATTTTCTTATAGGTCACAAACAATTGGTTTTATTTTATAAACACAAATTTTTAATTTTGATTGGTACTACGACTTTACAAAGAATTGATCTTGTATTTCAATTAATTGCAAAGATATGATCAAAATTGGGAATTTATTTTAATATAAGGTAATTTATATTGTAGATTTTTAATCAAGGTAATTTCATGGGAAAATGAGAGTAGCCATTTTATTAGTAGTGTTAAACAATGCCTACATACAAAATGTAATCAAATTAGTTACAGCTAATTTGGAGAAAATGCATTTTTTTTCCTTTTTTATGCCCTTCGTTAAACTTCATTTGATTTTGATATCTTATTTAAAAAACCTTTATAAGAAAAACTATAGGTACCCTTGATACCAAGTTTGAGCCCAATCGGGAGAATGGCTGAGAGTCTAGGCCGATATACAGATAGACAGACAAACACAAATACTGACGGCATCACGAAAACAGTTTTTTCGGTTTCAGGGAGTCATTAAAAGTCAACATTATCAAATATCCGAGCTCAGTTTTTTGGTGATCACAATACTTCTTTCTCCGAGGGGTTGAGTAGAGGTATAAATTCAATTTTCTCTATATTGAATAGGTTTTGCAAGTTGTGAAAGTTTCCTGCTAAGGTAAATGTATTTGCTCTTCTATTCCAAGGTTGCTCTTGTTACAAGAGACTCAAGAGCTATAGTTCCTTCCCGGGAACAAGTGCGCTCTTGCGATGAAGGCAACTTGGAAGAAAACTTTCTCTAGCGTCAATAACTTTTCTGAACACAAATAGTTGACGTGATAAGTTTGGCGGCCGGAAAGATCGAGCTTTGAGATTGTGGTACTTCAAGTCGAGTAGAGGGTTCAGTGAAGCTTCAGTGACAGATTGCTACTATTAGGCCTACATCAGAGTAACATCCCCAAAGACTGCCACGCATGGTTCTTTCTTTAATGCATTGTTACTTTGATGTCACCTACGACCTTTGATGCTTCATCCACCGTGACTTACGTTAGACAAATTTGTACAGTAGATAACTAAATTATTTAAACAATAGTTATTAAAATGGTGACTAATTTCTTTCGGTAGAGCTACATAAAAACCAATATTAATTTATTTGTTTGTAGAGTGCTTTACATAAATATTGTTGATATTTTCATGACAAACAATTTAAAATAATTAAATGCAAACTATCTAATTTCAATGTTAAATACTAATTATTTTAATACCTAGGCACTGTTTTTTTTTCTTTCACAAGCTAATATTAATTTATCATATACGGTTATGTCTATAACGATCCGGCTATATCCAATGATCAACAGATCTAGAAGCCAGTATTCGTTTCCAACCGAGGAGCACTAAGGGATGTTTATATTGTGATCTCTCAACCTCTTTCCACAAGATTTGCAGGTCATTTTCTAGACAACCCCCCCCCCCTAAATTCTAAGAGTCAATAATAACCAACTAAGTATATATTCAATTTAAGTATCAAAAGTCTCATATTAGCCAAGCACCACCACTTATGTCCCATTTGCCCTTTGGTACTGACTGCACTAGAGTGCTGTGGGTATCTTCTCGAGTAGTGGGTGCTGTCTTAAAACAAAATGGTGGACGTAATTTTTAATTAACCTATATGGAATCTAGACGTCCAGGTTACATCCATTCGAAATTTCAGCAGACTAGTAGAGTGGTTTGTGCGTGATTGAACAACAAACAAACAAGAGGCAGACATTTCATTTTTGTATCATTATTGTGATTACAGTCCGACATCTTAGCTCAGTCAGTAGCATGTATGACTACTTAGATGAGGGTTCCGGGTTCGATTCCAGGCATGGCCGAGAAATGTATTGGTGAAATGTGGGTTAACCCTTTCACAGTGATGAATTAACGAATGGGGGATGGGTGTTGTGTTTGCTCTAGATTTAACTTTGTTTATAAGTCGTGTGATAGTATAATCAGTCGGTTCATAAATTGCACGTTAAGAACCATGAATGGATTTTAAAAACATTAGGGTAGAAGTAGAAAAAAAGAAAGTTAACAGAGGCCAGTTTTCCTAAATAATAACTATACAAAGTTTAAGACTTACATGGTCCTTCGTTTTGCATCCCTCCGCGCCATCAATCGTGCAGTTTAATACTTCAAGCTCACAATATAATGTAGAAACAAAAATTATGGTTTCCCAAAGAAGGTTGGTTAATACCAAGTTTCAGATTTATATGTTTCTTGGTTCTTTAGCTACCTGAATAGGTTATCACAATGTCAAATGTGCTAGTCCTCATATGAATCTAAATTAAATAAGCTAAGTTGCATGTCTAAATATTTATTTAAAGTTTATAATTTAAAATATCTTTAAACTTAAGCTCGACTAATAAAGTCATTATTTATGGTTAATTGAGTTTAAGAATGCACTTCCCAGTTGATATGACGTGGTCTTAGTCTCGACATATTTGATTTGTTTTAATACATCTGAGGGGCACACCTTGGAGTTTCATTAAGTGGACTTGAAAAATGCCACTTTTATATTTGTGTTGGGTTTGGAACTGCACACACTGGGGCCTAAAACGTCAATATTCAACCATACACTTAACTACACTTAATGTGAACCACTATGATCCCCGATGTTTGGTTCACAATTTCCAAAGTTCACTAAAACACACATGTGTTTTCACTTAACCTTGAGAGGGGTAGGAACAAACGAAAAAAATGCTACAATAATTTAAAATACATTTATTTAAATTTCTTTCTTAACATATAAATAGTCGGCTATGCTCTGTTGTTTACTGTTTACAATTTTAATTACTATTGTTTTTTTAATCTTTTAATGGTTGAATTAGTCTATTTGTCTGAATATGTATCTATTTAAATTTAAGATTAAATCTAATGAGAATTTGAATGTAACCAAGGTTTAAACGTTTTATTATGTTAAATAAACATGATTTGCCTATTAATATTAATACAAAACACCCAACACAAGATAATGGATTTAAGGATAAAATTTATTCTATAAATTTTCTTTTGATCGTACCGGTAGTTGATTTGGCAATCAATTAAGATAGAAAGAAATAATAAATTCTACATTCTTGGTTTATTGATATTTCCAAACCCCTTGTTGGCAATATGACTCACCAAGAATATTTATGAAGTAAGTAAAAGTTAAGATATTTAGATTGCTAAAATTTAAAACGCTAATGAAACCACAATAACAGTCTGTTTTTCGACACTGCCGCTGAGATAGCGAGATGGTATATAGCTTATCCATTATTCTTAAAGAAAAACCATACAATAGAAGCCCCATTTCGATCCGATGAGTAACTTTTGAGTTTACAAGAAACAAACAGATGAAATCAAACGTATAGACAAATTACAGTTTTATTAAATGTACTCGTATATAGATTATACTCTAATTGATTTAAATACACTTTATTATTTAATCAATTATTTTCTCTTTGCAAACCTTAGAGCATATTTCTTTTTCTTTCAGAACAAAATATTTTCTAAATAAGTATTGTACATTTTCTTTTTGATGATTCTATTCAGGAAAATAGGTAGGCACCAGATTTTACCATCTTAATGCGAATATCTACACAAAGGGTCCATGTCAGTGAATTTTCCAATAAAGAAGAAGGTATTATTAGCTCTTCAAATGTTAAAGGCATATTATAATCTAATTTCTATCCCACTCAGTCCTGAAGAAGAAATGAAATTGATTCTTTTAGAGACATTTTGAGGAAACTAAGTTAAAAATAACTAAATAAATTTTATAAAAATAAACAACATATTCTTATAGTAAAAACTGTGGAGCAGTAATATATAGAGTACTTTATCAACAGTAGTTTGGTTTTCTTCGTGAATATTTTGGAAACATTATATGTCCAATTTGCTCTATTACTGTTGTGTATTGTTATTCTATCGTAGTTTCTATTCCCTTTGATTTGTTAAGGAGATTTATAATACAAGAGTATATGGAATTAATTTAAATCTCTTTTTTTAGAACCACGTCCTACTACACGTTCGGGCTATGCGTATAATTAATATTAAAGTAAAATCAAGTTCACATAAGCTGCTTATTGATGGGAGAGTTATTTTATAGTTACATTCAATAATAAGGGAAAATATGGAAATTGAATAATTTAATGTCAATTTTTAATTGTTAAAAATATCGACTGATCTGTTTGATGCCTTCAGTCTGAAGTTTTTTAAACTTCCATAAACCCTATAGATACAGATAATCTATGTGCTCTTTTTGGCATTGAGCTATCCCGAACATTTCTGGAGCCCATTATAAATTGGTCAGTTCCCATATAGTTTTGTTTATTTTAATTCTTTTAGTTTCTTATATTGAAAGGAGTGAACGCAAGGATTGGTAGGTTCGTCCTAGAAAAGTAGGTCTCTTATTTTACGACATTGACGAGGCCAAATTAGACTATTTTAATTAGGGCGGTGTTTCTAGGGGTTGCTACACTATGGATTTTATTATGATAGTGGAACGACATTCCACTTTATATATAGAGAGATTCTGAAAATTTAAAAATGACACCTGGCTACGGGAGTCGAACAAAGAACCTTTGGATCAGTACGCCAATGCTCAACCACTGAGCTATCCAGGAATAGTCCCATGTCCAGGGTCATTCTTCATTCATATGGAGGACACGCGGAAATCGTCGGCTACAAATGTGTGATTTCTGCACGTCCATCACAGACTCTGCCTTAAAATATGAGTAAAGAATGACCATGGGAACGGGACGATTCCTGGATAGCTCAGTGGTTAGAGCATTGGCATGCTAAGCCAAAGGTCCCGGGTTCGATTCCCGTGTCCAGGTTTCATATTTCAATTTTCAAAATATGATATCTTGATGGAGTGATCCTCACTAAATTATTTATCTTATTATATCTTATATATATATATATATATATATATGAAACAAATAGCGAGCTATCATTTATTCTTTATATACATATATATATATATATACGAAGTGTGTGTAAAAAGTCCCCGAATTTTCGAAATCGAACGCCAACGCGATGTGCGGTGAGTGTTGCTTATTAGCGAAAGACCTCGCAACTATTCTACTATGCTGGCGGCCGGGGTTCAATCCTCGGTTCCGTCAAAGATTTATCTGATTACCAAACCCTTCCTTCATCTCTCACAAGACATCTTGTGAATGTGGGGAATGCCAGGCCTCTCACCGTGGTTCGGATTCCACGTTAAACTGTAGGTCCTTCATTTCATCTCACAATCAGCCTACCATTACACATTAGCGTAAGTCCGTACAACCCGAACGGGTAGTAAGACGCGGTGCTAATAATAATAATAATAATAAACTATTCTACTATTTAGCTCTTCATTCTATTGTGATTGGTCATTACACGGCATTGTTTCGATCTTTAAGTGCATATTTTGCAATTGTTGATATTACAGTTTCACGAGTAGAGTATCAACGTTTCATTTAGCTTCAAACTTAGGAAAAAGTTCACAGAGACTTATAAAACAATAAATAAGTATATGATGATCAGGTCTTATGAATCGTTTAAGCCATTTAAAGTAGTATGGCAAACAAATGATGATGATCTGCATATAGGGGGACCCTTGACTTCAACTTATGACACTCATATACCCCGATCGTGCGTTTAAATCGTAGATAGGATGTTTGAAAAATAGCAGACTATTCCAACGTTTCAATGAAAGAGTATTATACAATTTCTACCAAGAAATTGGACATGCGTTGAGATGCTTCTAAGTTCGTCCCACGGTTGCTGGCTCTGGATCAGAGAAACAATCGTGCTACGATCTGTCAGTGGGGACTTTTGGATCACGTGAATGAGCCAAGGGAACGATCACTTTATGAAGATAAGTCTCTGTAGTGATCACAGATGAGACATTAGTCAACGGCTACGATCTTAAGACTAAAACCAAGTCTTCAAATCGGGCCGGAAAAAGATCCCAGAGAGTGAAAAATGCGTACCACAGCAAGTCGAATGTAAAATTCACGCTAACGGGCTTGCTGACGTTGAAGGCGTTGATCCTCATGAATTTCCTATCAGAGAGACAAATAGTGGATATGTGATACTATCTAGCAGTGCTCAGACGTATATGAGGAGATTTCAGGTTAAGTGTGGAGAAACATATTCTTTCTTATTCCTGTATAATGACAACGCACCCGCGCCCGCACAAGCATCGCTGCTGATTTGTGACTTCCACGCCAAACTGGAGACAGCTGTGCTTCCCCGGCCTCCGTACTCACCTGACCTATGCCTCCACCGGACTATTTCCAAAACTAAAATTGACGTTGAAAGGAAGAATATTCGGCATAATTTAGTACACCGTGCAGACCTACGTGTACTCCCAAAACACGTCAATCAGGCTTGCTTCAAGAATTGTAAATAGTGTCGGGAGCAGTGTGTCAACCGGAGAACCTACATCTTTGAATGCGACAAGGCTGAATACCATGTATAGCTAATATTATTATATACAATAAGAATAATACAATGTATATATTCAATATTATATAATAAATATGCATATAATTTAATATATATTATATAGTGTATATGACATATTATATTTTATAATGTACTATACATATATTATACTATACGTATATTAAATATGATACACATTATATATAATTTTATCATATATAAGTATATTATATATAATATATTATTATATCTAAATATATAATATATTATTATATCTAAATATATAATATATTATTATATCTAAATATATAATATAATATATCATTATATCTAAATATATAATATAATATAATAATATAATATATTATTATATCTAAATATATAATATAATATAATAATATAATATATTATTATATCTAAATATATAATATAATATATTATTATATCTAAATATATAATATAATATATTATTATATATAAAATACGTAGGCCTAATATATTATACATTAAAATATATTATATTTAATAAACAATATTAATATGTAAAAAATAATATATCTTATATATCATGTTTATTTATAAGAACTTAATACCTATATATAAAAAGAACTATATATAATTTGTACTATATAAAATAATATACATTATTTACACATAATCTGTATTATATATATATATATATATATATAAAATGTATAGCATAACATTATGTATTATATATAGTATGCATACAATATATACATAAATGTATAATATGCATAATATATAATATGTATAATATGATCCAACTTACAAAGATAAATATGTAATATTTTATTTTATATAAATCCGTTAGAAGTTGATAGAAATAAAACAATTCCTGGTGAATCCGGCGAAAATAGAAGTACCCATTTGTTTTCTTGTAGCTTATTCAAAACGTTAAAATATATATATTATATAATATTATAATATTATTATATAATATTATATATATATTTATAATTACTGTGTGTGTGTAAACCTTCATCTATATATTACAAGAGACACAACCAGCTGAATAACAGTTATTTTCACGATGGTTTTCAAAGAAATAAACTTTTATTTTTAAAGTAGATATTAGTTTAAAAAAGGCTCCAAAGAGTGATACTGTGTTTCAAAGTTTTTATGAAAAAAACATTGTTAAACTTATAGTCCCTAATTCAAGTATTCTACTCTTCTCGAACTAGACGTGACTTTACATCCTGAGTTGGTTTTCATGATTATGGGTTTTTTGTGTTTTCCAAAGAACACTCCCTCACTTTGGAGTTCTTTAGACTTAAAGTAAGATACAGACGTTTCTAGAAGGTAATTTCCATTATAAATTGTTTGAAGAGTAGCTAGGTTAGCGAGAAGTTAGAAGTGAAGCACGAGTAAAACATGTTGGCCCTGTATATTAAAAAAAAAGTCATTCTATTCTTACCTCACAGCTATATTCTAGATTAATATTTTCCCACACAAATAAATCTGATTTATTAACTTAATTAATGTATGTAATTATCTTAAAGGTTTTAATTTAACGATTTAACCTTATGTAATAGATGTTTATGGTATTGTTATTTTGTAAATGTCAAGCGTACACTCATATAAACTCTTATAAATTATATAATAAATACTTCAATATATAGACACGGAATTAATAAAATACCGGTAAAGCTTTTTTTTTATCATATATTAGTAAGTTTAATATTATTTGGTGATATAAAACGTTACAGCCCTAATTTAAATATCAATAAACAAATTCAAAGTCAAAAACTGACAGACTCTTTTGTGCTTTGTGTTGAGGAAATTGATAGGCCTGAGTAACCGATAGCTCATTAGTTTTGTTTAAAGAAAGATAAAACGCTCCTAAAAACTCCAAAATGAGTTTTACAATACATACAATTAAATAAGTATTTATTAAATCTACTTTCCCGATGTGCTGGTACACCGCCTTAACTCCTAGTGGTAGTGACACGGGAAATGGTATACTAGCCCGCAAGGTAGTCTTTATTGTAGGGATACTGGTCTGTAGGAACAATGCTCTGGGTAAGACTGAGTACAGTTGTACTTGGGGTATACCGGCTAAAATGAGCCAACATTGATCGTAATCAGCGAATACTATCATGGGTGTGGGTACGATCAAGGCTAATAACCTGGTCTACTCTATTTCAAATTACTACAAGAAACTGTGAAAGAGTAGGCTTGGCTAACCAAAGCTGTGGCGGGCAGCTAAAGTTAAAACTGAAGGGCACATCGGGTGACAAACTCGTGAGAATATAGACTATTGGGACGTGGAATGTGAGAGAAAGGTGTGATAAAGATATGGAACTGTTAGAGGAAATGATTGGAAGAAAACTTGTTTTATGTCTATGTGAAACCAAGTGGAAAGTGGAAAGGGAAAGATGTTTTGAAGACGAATGATGGTATCCTGGCACTGTGGTCAGGGCAAAGGGAATTCAGAGAGTAGGTTTATTCCTTAGCCCAACAGCTATGCTGTTTGTAAGAAGTATGAGTTGGTGTCATCTAGACTTTTATGGACACGTATGAAAATAGATATTTGCAAAATTATGTTGGTTGCTGGTTATGCTCCGGTGGAAGGTAAAGATGAGAATGTGAGAACCGAGTTTTGGAATTAGATCAATAAAGTCTTAAATGCGAGTGAACTAGGCGAAATAATTATTTTGTTAGAAGATATGAATATATGTGTGGGTAACCATAGAGAGAATATAAAATTATGTTAGGAAGGTATAGTGATGACAGGTAAACGATAATTGTAATGAATTAGTGAGTCTGTCATTAGAAAAAGGTTTATTTGTGTCGAACATATGTTTTGACACAAATATGTTCACTTGCATAGCAAAGAGCAATCCGAGAAGGATGATTAATTTTGTGGTGTATGATGAGAGACCTAGTAAAGTATACTAGGGCTGTGCATGGAGCTAAATGGGGAACGGAACATATTATAATGATTTCCGAAGTTTAATTAGGTAAATATTTCTTGAGGAAGCAGCGCAAGAGTAGTAAGCAAGTAAGAATGAAAATGAAAAAGTTGCAGCATAAAAGTGTGAGAGCGCAATATGAAAAGATGCTGGGCGAAAAATGATCTTTACAAGACTATAAATGGAATGCCGAAATAAATTCTAATGATATTGACAAAAGCTTGGAGCAAAATCAAAGAATCTGAAATGATTTATAAATGTATGCCAATAAGAAATAAAGTTTACTGTGCATTTGTTGACCTGGAGAAAGCGTACTATCGAGTGAATAGTAGTATGCTATGGGATGTTCTTAAAGAGTATGGTGTGGGTGTATGGTTAGTAAATGCAATTATGGCGGTGTATAATGGGAGTACAGTGTGTTAGGGTGGATGGAGCTTTGAGAGAATGGTATAACATTAAACAGGGTGTTAGACAAGGTTGTGTTACGTCTCCATGGTTGTTTAATGTTTTAGATGATGAGGGATGCTTGTGAGGACGCAGTTGGTGTACAATTGGACAATTTGAATGTGTGAGTTCTGTTATATTCAGATGATGCGAAGGAAAGTGACTTGCAGAATGCCTTAAATCGTTTGAGTGTGATGAGAGACAAAATGTATCTTCGTGTAAGTGTCTTCAAAAATAAGGTTTTGGTTTTTTGATAAGGATAGATAAGTAAATGATGGTCAACTTAGTTTAAATGACCAACTTTTAGAACAAGTGAATTATTTTGTATATCTGGGCAGAATATTCTGTCAAAATTAAATTATAGATGGTGAAATCGACAGGCGAATGATTGCATTTCAGAGAGTAGTTAGACGGATATGGACTATTGCATAAAATGAGTTAGTATCAAAAGAGGCAAAGATGGCAGTATATAAAAGTGCGTTAACGCCAAGGTTTTTTTAACGAATGTGAAGCGTGGCTTTGTCATTTGAAACACAAGAGCAAGGTGGATGTGGTTGGAGTGAGATAACTATGAAATGTATGTGGAAAAACTCTTATGGACAAAGTCAGGAATGAATGGGTGCTGAAGGAGTGTGGTTTGAAAGGGAATTCAATAGGTCAATGGGAAAGAAGTGTGATATGTTCGATTGTACATGTTGAGAGGATGAGTGCAGATCGAGTGACAAAACAAATTTATGAAGGTAGAGTGTATGGATCAAAAGGAAGGGGTAGGGCATGTAAGACGTGACTAAATGTGGTGCAACCGAATTTTGGAAAAATTAATACGTATGCACACGAATTGTGAAACAACTCATTCGAAGTTGGTAATTCCTATACATGAACTGCGGAGTAGAGTTAAATTTATAATGAGTTTGTTCAAAGTGTAAAATTGAGGTTAGGTTAGGGGTTAGGAGTCAAATGGGATTACAGATTGTTCCAAAAATCATATGCACCGGCTGATGAGTATACTTTATTCCACAATTAGAGTGCGCCAAGGCTCGGTTTGGGGGTTAGTAATTGAATGGGATACAGGTTGTTCCAAAATTAATGTTAACCGGCTGACGTATATACTTTATTAGACAATTCGAGTACGCCTACTAAATGTTTAGATGAATATGTGAAAAAGAGAAACATTTATAGCTTTAAGAATAAACGAGTATGCAGGTATGACTCGGTGTATGTGTGTTGTTGAAGCGAAGGAAGTATGTAAGGATAGGGAAGTGTGGAGAAAGTTAGTGAGAAGGGATTAAGTACGAAGTTTTTTTTAGATATATTCACAATTTCTTGCCTACCCGTAAGGGAATGGCGTGATTAGATATGTATGTAAGTATATATGTATGTATTTATATATGTATGTATATATGTATGTATGTATGTATGTATGTATGTATATATGTATGTATGTAAGTATGTATGTATCTATGTATGTATATATGTGCCTATGTATGTATGTGTCTATATATGTATGTATGTGTGTATCTATGTGTCTATGTATGTATGTATGTATGTATTTATGTATGTATGTGTGTATGTGTGTATGTATGTATGTGTCTATGTATGTATGTATGAATGCATGTATGTATGTATATGTTTGTATATTTATATGTATTGTAATGAAAAAAAAATTAAATATAAATATAATCAATATATAACCTTTAAAAGAAAATAATACATTTTACCTCTCGACTAATTCATGTCAGTCAGTGTAAGAGAAATATGTGTATTCTCTTTATCTATATAATTTGTTTTTTGTTGGGCGCCACCCCTAGTACCTAGGGGAAAAATAATAATCAAAAGGAAAAAAACATTTACCTCGGCTATCAACTCAAACTCTAGACCTCTGGGTAAACTTAAAAACTAAAAAACATGAACAATTTAGATAAAAAAAGGATTGTTGAAGAAAAATGTAATTAAAGCTACAAATAAAAAAAATGTATAAAAAAAACTATTTTTGGCACGTTTGTGGCTTTATTGTTGTTTCCCTTTTACCACATCCAAATCCTACCTATGTAATTCCGGTTAGTTATAATTCTAAATTAACAAGGTATAGTACAGTATTGTTGAAACCAAAAGAAGAGAAAAAAATATATATACAATCAATAAAATTAATAATTATACATA
Organism: Timema poppense; assembly: GCA_902141375.1. Taxonomy (NCBI): domain Eukaryota; kingdom Metazoa; phylum Arthropoda; class Insecta; order Phasmatodea; family Timematidae; genus Timema; species Timema poppense. The sequence continues at coordinate 14,522 of CABFOV010003878.1, read as the reverse complement.
AAATATAATGTTAATTAATTATTTGCATTAGTCTGTCTTTCTGGAAGTAAATAAGTTCTGATTTATATAGGAAAGAGAAAAGAAATGATTACAATAATCGAAAGTTGAAGAGTTGGTTTGACCTCAACCATGAATAATTAGTCCATATTGAAACACCATCTTCATAAATTTGTTTCACTTCAAATTCGTCCACAATTTAATGAGCATAAATATTGTAATTCTTACACACACACTTAGCTTCCATTTTTTGCTACTTTCACCTTAATCCACCACCTTTGAATCACTATAAAATAACTTGAATTGGGAGCTCCATCGATTTGGCTCCATGTTGGACCACCAACCAGGAAGAAGACCTCACTACTCTTCAAAAAACCTTCCAATCTTCTAAATTTAAAAATGTTCTATTCTTACTTCCAAGTCCAAATAGAAAACAAAATATATATAAATAAAAACGAAAAAGAATTGTTGGCTATAGACTAGGGAGAAAATAAAAATGAAGTGTAGGTTCAATATAAATATTGAAATATAGCCAATTGAATGTGAATAATGTTTTTTTAAAGAATTAAATGTATATTTCCTTCTGTCAACAATTGAACAGCCCGCTTGTTTTTTCTTCCTTTCTTCTTCTTTTACAAATCACGAGGTCCTCTACTCACTGGTTTGATAGCACTGCGCATGCGTTAAAACAAGCATGGTCGACATTCAAAATAAATACAAGAGTCAAACACACTTCTTAAAAGGATAATTAATATGTTTAATAAAAGGTAAGTGTTCTTCCTTAAATCAAAATTCTTATTTAAATTATTTAAAACAATGTTTTACGTTGTTCCTTCCGTCCTTTTATTTAATTTAATAGATGTAAATAATATAATTAGTCTGGCCGGCAACCAGCTGACGAACCTCGAAGATTTCACGCGAAATTAAATTGAAAATTGTTCACAAAAGTAGAAAAAATAGGGAAATACAAGGTAGGGTGGCAAATAACATCACAGTATGTATGTATATATATGTGTGTATGTATGTGTGTATGTATGTATTAAACTTACTTATTCAAAATTTAGTTTGAAATATAATTATTTCTTGGATACAGATAGTAGGTAATACCGGCCAGTAGCGAGATGCTTTGGGAAAGCGGTATATTACAAAAATTAAGTTAAGTGTTTAATTTTTTTTTAAATATTTAGTTATTTCTCTTTAAAATGATACATAGTACCTTTAAATCTCAAATTACGTTTTTATAAATTTTATAAAGTAATGTTATGTGTAAAAAATAAATCATTATAAGCCAAATATGTTTCCTTGAACATTTTAATTTACATTTACTAAAAACTCATAAGATTTATGAAAAGAAATAATGGATCTACACATTGTTGAAGAAAAAAAAATCATCAAATATAATAAATTAAATAATATACACTGTTACTTACTGTATGCCATTAGAAAATAGGAACAATGTTACAGAAAAATTGATAAAAGAGAAATATCTTTGGCCACCAAAGATCATAAGAATCAATCTATTTCTCAAAGACCTGATTTTAAAAGTATATATATTTGATTACAGCTAAGAGATTATTGGCTTTATAAATATATATTTCAAATAACATATTTTGATTTTTTAAAGAACTATAATTTTACAATTATAAGTTAATTACTATCTAACACAATTATTGCTGAGAAATGAAGAAAATTCAAAAATTTCCGTCATGCAAAGTACCTTCAAATTCATGTTTATTAGAAAATTAGAATAGCCATCTTGTTGATAATGATAATCATTGCTTAGCTATAAAATGCAATCAAAATTATTAGAGCGAATTTTGAGATAATTGATTTTTCTTTTCTCTTTGCTTTTCAGTAAACTACGCTTAGATATAGGGTTATCTATTAAATTAAAAAATATTTCTGGGGGTAGGGGTAGGGGGGACTTATTAAAGTCACATATACCAAGTTTTAGCCCAATCGGTAAAACAGTTTCAGCTCTAGCTCCAAGTACAGACATACCGCATTGCGAAAACAACTTTTTTGGTTTCAGGGAGTCATGAAATGTCAACATTTATCAAAATCTTGAGTTCAATTTGTTTTGACGATCACAATATTTTCTTTCTACGAAGTCGAGAGAAATTAAAAATAATGTTCGTCATAATGTATCACAGAGAAACACTATATTATTATAACTTTCAGAGCAAAATAATGTTACTCAGGTACTTGGTCACCAACCATCAACAATGAAACTTTCCAAGAACAAAACTAGTTATATTTCAGAGCACGATAGATATCATTTCTAATTATTTCTTTGAAAAGTGTATTTATCAATGCCAATATAAATTAAACATTTTTAAACAGATGTTGTGCGCAACTAATAATATTCTAGTTATTGCTATAAATAACATAAATGCCCTTGCAGCACAGCTAATATTCTATTGGATAATCTATTAACTCAAACTTGAATTTTTTAATTAAAAATTCGCAGATTTCTATCATAATATGGAAAGTTGGTTTTTAAGATATAATTCTATCTAATGAAGGTATTATAGCAGATGTTTAGGGCAGAATATTTCTTTTATCTATTGGCAACTAAAGAAAATTTGCCAAATTGGCTTTATTGAAGTTAACATATTGCTAAATATATATTAGGATAAACTGTCATAGTAATGTCAGACATAGAGGCAATTGTAGCATCTTATCATGGCTCCAATGGTTAGTTACTAAAATACAGTAAATAATTACTCCAAATACTCACCATGTGCCATTTCACTGTGTCCACTTAAAATAAACTATCGACCACGCCACACAGCCCGCTATGCGAATATAATATGTCACATTATGATCATGACTAAATGCGTAAACTAACTGACCCGATGTTGTCACTAAGACAGCTAGGAATAAAATAAGGCTTTTCCGGCACTGAATTGTTCCACATAACCTAGATGCCTGTTCTAGGGTTTTCTAAGACCGTCTTGTCCCATATTCCCCTTTCACCAACTACCCCCCTTTCTCCTTGTTTCTGTCTTGTTTTTAACACCTACCTTCCTTCTCTCTGATGAAATATATCGAATAAATACCACCAGGAGATCGAAGAAAACTTCACTGTTTGCTGCGTATTCTTCGTGGACGTTTCTCGCCCAAATTAAATGTAAGAACAACATTATTTTTAAGCTCTTATAAATCAAATTCATTTTTGGCTTAAATATTAATGTTAATTTCCTTTTGTAACGTACAGAAGCTGGATACCCCACATTGGAACGCCAATTGTAACGTACAGATTGGAACTGCCCCGCGTTGGAACGCCAATTGTAACGTACACTGGAATGCCTTCACGTTGAGCGCCATTTTAATGTACTAACTTCACTTTGGTTTGAAGAATATATATATTACAAATAAATGTTTTCGAAAATAGATACTTTTGTATAAACTTTAATGGTATAATGTATTACATATCACTGTTGTTTGAAAAAGAATAATGGAAACCATTTAGGTAAAAACACCTTGGCCGTGATTCCAAACACAACCAAGCTAACATTATCAAACTATACGAGATTGATACACATCTCTCTCGTCTGCCGAAGAAGAGTAGAAAGACCTGTCTACCAAGCTAGCGTCCTCTCGAGTCGAGCCGTGTGAACCCCGTAGTTCACACCCTCGAACCCAGACCACTCCTTGCTTTCTTTCCATCGACCAATAGGGTTAGTTTTTAATTAGCGCGCATTTAAGAAAACAGACGCGTTTCTCTGCACCTGCTATTATTTTACTGCGCTAATACAACCCGGAAGTAAAAACCTTGTTTCTGACACGTGCAGTTAAAATAAAAGAAAAAGAAACATGGCTGTAGTATAGAAAAGATGAGTTTACTTTATATTAACTGAAAAGAAGAAATATTAATATATTTACTTTAAAATATGATCTCGAATATTAAAAAGACAGGAAAAATCGATATCATTACACTTTGATTGAAGAATTTAAACAAAATTAAATTTAAAGTTAATAATGTCCAGGTTGAGGACTTTAATATTTGAATCGTAATTTTGGCTTGATAGTAATAAACATTTTGATCGACTTCAAATGCAGATATTAAATCCGGTTTAGAGTAATAATCTTCCGTTTTGTCTCGTTATTGCAATTAAATAAGGAAGGTTAATTTTTTATGTTTGTTTGACATTCTGATATTACTATATTAAAGTTAGAAATAAGTGTAAATATTTAATTATGTCTTCTTTGAAGAACTTTAATGTCATTAGTCCTTGCGAGATTAATTACGCATGTATGACTTTGTTGCAAGTCTATTACAATTTGTATGTATATTTATCTAATGTCCTTTTGACATGTTCTCTTTGATTATTAAAGCTAATTGTACTTTTGTTATGCCTCTATGGCATTGCTGTAAGTCTATTACCTTTTGTATATATATTTTTCTAATGTCCTTTTGACTGATCGTCTTTGCTCATTTATGTGGTTATGCTTAATTTCAGTTAGTAGGGCATTGTTGTAGAATTATGACAATTTGATAAATATATAATAAGTCTTTGTTGGACAAAGTAAGATGGATATTGTAGTTTAATCATGATTAAACGCTGTTAGCACGACATTTTTGACCTAAAATGGTAGCTTGGAAGTTAAACGCCAATGCAAACTTTTGATGTAGAGTTGAAAAATGCTGAGGCAATATCCACTTTTGGGAAAATTTTAGCTATCACAAAATTAATACTTAAAGATATATATATTATTTTCTAGAAAACTGCATGACTAAAGCAAACATGATAGTAAATAGAGTAATATGATTTGATGATATCATTATATTGATTACGCAAACTTCGAACTTTATATATGGTGTTAAATTTCTTATAAATATTTTGAAAAATAAATAAATGTTTGCAGTCCTTTATCTTGTATAGTAACATATTTACTTTTCTAACCCTGAGTTGTTATAAATATTTCCATAAGACTTCATGTAATTCTTGATCTAACTAATGTATATTACTAGCATGTTTTTTAAGTTTCATATTATTATATGCTATAAATAAACATATTTATAAATTTAAATACTGATTTACTGACTCACTCAATTATATAAATGTTCCTTCCTTAGGGTTGATAAGTACTGTGACGTTATTTGCCACACTACCATGTATTTCCCTATATTTTTCTAATTTTTGTGATTAGTTTCCAATTTATTTTCGTGTGAAATTAAGTACTTCAAAGTTCGGCCACCGCTTAACATGCTGTATATCTGGCCTGAGACATAATACTATTTACATCCATTCAATATAATAAAAGGACAGAAGGAACAACGTATAACTTTGTTTTAATAATTTAAATGAGGAATTTTGATTTAAGGAAGAACACTTACCTTTTATTAAACATACTAACTATCCCTCTAAGAAGTTTGTTTGACTTTTGTTTTATTTATAATGAACTTCAGCCATGATTGATTTCAACGCATGCGCAGATCTGTCAAACAATTGAGTGGTGGGTCTCGTGATTGTAAAAGAAGAAAAAAAGGAAAGATATAAATAACTCCAAACTAACGCGCTTTTCAATTCTGACAGATATAAATAAACATTTAAAATCTTTTTCTTAATTGTGCATTGTATTTGATTTTTATCTCTAGTCCATAGCCAACATTTTATCTTTTGTTTTAATATATTAGTTTTCTCTTTGGACTTGGAAGTAAAAATATAACATTTTTAAATTTGATTTTGGAAATCTTTTTGGGGGGAATTAGGGTCTTCTTCCTGAGTGTTGGTCTAACATGGAGCCAAATTTGTGGAGCTCTTAATTTAATTTATTTTTAAAATGAATTAATCGTTGCAAAGTGTGAGTAGCAAATGGAAAGCTAAGTGTATATGCAAGACCTACTCTGGGTTTTTTTCAAGAATTGTGGACTAGTTAACATTAATAAAGTGAAACCAATTTCTGAAGTTGGTGTTGTTAAAGCATGGACTAATTCATGGGTGAGGTCAAGCCAACTCTTCAAATTTAAACTCATATTTTCTTTTCTTTTATCACCAATCAGAATTCGTGTAAGAACTTCAGAGAGACTATCTACTTCTGAGAGTTAATTAACATTTTATTTTATGTCTAAATATTTTTTTTTATTTTTCTCTCTCTTAACAATAATATTTTATTTGGTCAAATTAGAATTATTACTATCCGGAATTCCATAGGTAGGATTGGAATGTGGTAAAAAAGGAAACAATAATAAATCCACAAAAGTTCCAATAATTGTATATTTTATAATTTTTTTATTGTAGTCTAAATTACTACATTTTGTTCCAACAATCAATTTTTTTGTTAGATTGTTCATGTTTTAGTTTTAAGTTTCCCCAGTGGTCTCGAGTATTGAGAGTCGTCGTGCCACTTTTTGAATTAGACGAGGTAAATGTGTTTTTTATATCATTATTATTTTAATCCAAGATCCTAGGAGTGGCGCCCAACCAATGCACAATTTTTACTCAACTTAACGTTATGTAAACAAGATTCAGAAGACACTGATACTAGACACAGAATAATATAATTTATATAATACATTCTGGGTACTTTACACTACAAACTTTAAAGTACCCATTTACTTCACTTTTCAAATTTATGTCATTTTCCTACTAGGCCTATAGCGTGCTTGTGGAAGGAATTGGCTGGACATAAGGTAATCAGGTGATGATATATTTATCAAACAAAATACTGAAAGCTCATTCTGAATTGCTATTGCAGAATGAGTAATGTTAGGACATATATTGATACTATTTTGTTTCTGTTTCATGAACCCATCCTCTTCCATGGACTCCGCCATTGGTGCAAGCTGGATCTCCACAAGATCCGAAGTTAAAGGTTTCAAGGGCGAAGAACTCTTGGTGGAGCTCAACTTGAGGGATATCCAGTACCCACCCGGCACCCCAATAGTTGCAAGCGCTTCTCTCACAGAAAATTTGTATATCCAGCGAGCCTCATATAGTAGAACCCGGCTCTGGTACGGATCAAATCCCCTAATATCAGTTAGAGGATAACCAGCGTGTAGAGATGAAGTAGAATAGGCATTAGAATGGAGAACAAACCCTTCCAAATTCTTAAAATTTACTGTAAACACCAAACTTCCCCAACTCTTCTAAGATTCAATATAATATAGTGAGGGAATACTTAAAAGGTAATGTCATGCGTGATGATCGATCTAGTTCAGGATTATTTTAGTTTCTTTTGGCAGTTAATAGAGTTAGCAAACTAAAACTTGTAGGAGATACCGAATTTTTGACATTATGCATTGGGAAGACTTCGAGGTTTTTAACTCACTTAATATCTCATGGTATTCAGTTAGGTCTCCTCTGGACTGCGGCTAAGGATTGAGATCTGGAGTCTTTAGTAATTAGGAGGAAAAGAGAAAGACTTAGTAATGACTTTGTAGCCACTTTGAGGCTACCTAATGAATCCTTTAGGTTATATATTCTTACCATTTCTGAAGCGGCGAATATTTTGAACGCGAACCTTACTGAGGTAGAAGTTGTAGAGATTATTTTGGAGAATGTTTCCTCCCTTACACGCAGGCATTTTGTATTTTCTTATAAGCCTAGCACATTCTCCTAGTTGTATAACTTAGTTTCAAATATTGAGGGGTCATTACAAGCTTAAAAGGAATATTTGGAAGCCCATCCAACTAGTAATTAAAGGATATCCTTTCATGTGGGAAATTTACCCCCCCCCCCTTACCGGCCGTACTCAGACAATTTAGACCCTCTCCTAAGATTAATCAGGGAACCCCGGCTATCTTCCGGAGTAAGCCAAGTCTTATCCCCGAATTGTCTAGGATTAGATGTTTTCGCTGCCATCAACTGGGGCGCTATCAGTGCCAGTTACAGTCGGTAAACTTGTAAAGTGTGGTGTTAGTGGTGGTCTCACTGCGCGTCAGAATAAGAAGAGTTACTCCCCCCTCCACCCGTTGTACTAATGTCAATAGGCTCATATTCTGAGTATGCTTTATTATATACAGGTCTTGTGGGTCTTTTATCAGTTTTGAATTGCTGGCGAAACTTGAGAAAAGTAATAATTAGAAATTAGAAAAGATCGAACATAAGCCATTTGTAGTAGGTAATGATAGTTTATTGGTTGTGGATAAACAAGTTACATTATCCATTAAGATATGGGGTTTCTAATGAAAAATAACTATGTTTTGTGTTTCATCTATTCACCTATGAGGTGATCATAGGGAATTATTTCCTTTGGCAGACGGAATCTACGTTGAATTTGTTGCGTGGAGAGTTTTGTTTTGGATTCTCTCCTAGAGTTAAAATCCCCTTGGGTAATATTCCTCTTGGTTCAGTTTTCGTTCATCTTAATAATTGCGAGAAAGTTGTTCAAAATGTTATTAAGAAGTTCCCGGATGTTATTACAAGAAGTTATAGAAATGTGATGTGCTGCCATACAGGATTGCGGTGGAGGACAATATCCCTGTTAGATCTGGAACTTATTCTTGTGCCCGCACAAGATGGAAATCTTTCGGCAAATTATTAATGATCTTTAGGTTCAAGGTGTAATACCCCCCTCCAAATCCCCATAAGCCAGTTCTTCATTCATTATCCCAAAGAAGGGAGAAGGACGTAGTTTGATTGTCGACTACCGTAAAATTAACAAGAAAAATCCAATTTTATCCCTATCCTATGCCGAGTATAGAATCAACCTTTCAACATTTAGGTAGAGCTAGGGTGTTTAGCGTAATCAACCTAAATGATAATTTCTTACAATGCTCTCTTACTGAATCTTCAAAAAAGGACACTGCTTTTTTTTACTCCTTGGCAGCAGTACGAATTTAATCGCGTATCCCTAGGGTGTAGTATTGGAGGTCAAGCACTGAGTTTCGTTCTCGACGACGTTCTGTCAGATCTTAAATATAAGTATGTCTTTAATTATCTCGAATACACCTGCGTTTATAGTGACAGCATATAGGACCATGTAAGCCATCTTGAAACCGTGCTAGGTCTCTTGCGTTGCGTATGGTTGACTGTGAATTTTGATAAGGTTGTATGGGCTAAACCCTTTATTGAATATCTGAGGTATGTGATCTCTCCTGGTAATTTACTCATTGATCACGAGGGGATTAAGCCAATTGTTGAATATCCCTCCCCTAAGAATCTCAACGGTGTTATGAGGTTTATCGGCATTTGCACCTACTATTCTAGGCTCATTACTATGTTCTATAATATTACCACGCCCCTTAACCCCTTCAAAAAAAAGGGAGCTGTGTTTTATTGGGGGGGAAGCTCAAAACCCGGACTCTCGAACAAAATCTTATCTCTCCAGAGGTATTGCGCATGCCTGATTTTTCTATCCCCTATTGGCTACATGTGGATGGGTAGTTTGTTACTCTGGGTGCTGTGTAGTCCCAGAAGTCATCGGAGGGTGTCCGACCAGTTACCTTTGCTAGTTGGACGCTCACTGTCGCCGAACGGAGATACAGCTCCTATGAGAAGGAATGCCTCACCTGTGTCTTCAGTGTCTAGTGGTTTGCCGACTATCTAGAGCAAAGGGAATTGTAGCTTTATACCGATAATATCACTTTTGCTTTGAGATAGTGTCATTCTAGTCAATTGGGGAAAATAGGCAGATGGGTGTGGACATTGTTATGCTTTAAATTCCCCAAACATTATTTTTCTGGTAAACATAATACTACTGCTGATGTGTGGTCGCGTATCGCGGAATACCAAGACCAAGAAGGTTCTTAAGAAGTTGTTACTAACAATTGTGTTATTCATTTAATCCCATAATCTTTTGTAGTCATTAAGGACCATCATGATAGTGACCCCTGTTGTAGGGAAATTGAGGCGAGGATGCAGAGAGGTGAAAAGTTTGGATCTTTTGAAATATTTCAAGATTTGTTAGTGTCACTAATATTGGGGGAAGGGTAGAAAGATCTTAGTTTCCCTTGTTGTTCGCTCCATGTTATTGAAATATTTGAACAATTCCACTTACGGAGGTACTTAGGTGTTCTGAGAACATTCCGCAAAATTTACCAAGAGTGTTTTTGGCCTGGTTTATATAACGATGTGAAATCATGGGTTAGCCGTTGTGATGATTGTCAAAAGATTAGACCATCTCAGAACTCCCGCGTAGGGCTTCATTCGGAGGCTTTCGCTCAACGTCCTTGGAAGAAAGTTTTTGTTGATTATATAGGTCCTATCACCCAATCTTCCCTAGGAAATTCTTGTATTTAGGTGCTTATTGATGCTTTTTCTAAATTTGTCTTCTTGATACCCTTCGTGACGTGAAAGCGGCCACTACCGTGAATGCGTCGTTTAGGCGTGTGTGGACATTCTTTGGGGCCTTTCGCCCCATTGTCAGTGGCAATGGTCTTTGTTTAAGATCTGCTGTTTTTAAGGACATGTGTTTCGGGTGGGGGGATTAGACACATCACTACTAGCTCATACCACCTTGGCCCTAATCAGAGTCCTAATAGAGCATTGGCGTACTAAGCCAAAGGTCCCGGGCTAGATTCCCGTGTCCAGGTTTCAATTTTCAGAATATTAAATCTAGATGGAGAACTCCTCTCTAAAAGCATAAATAATAGCTTCGGCTATTTGATTTTTAATATATAGTTTAATTATACACAGGTAATATCCCCTTTAGAGAAAATTTGCTGCTAGTCCAAAATTTATACTTAAAGATATTTATAATATATAGTGTAATATATAATATAATGTATAATATAATGTATAGTATAATATATTTACATATTGATAATGTTAGTTTCTAGAAAACTGCATGACTAAAGCAATTATGATATTAAATATAGTTATGTGATTTGATGATATCATTATATTGACAACGCAAATTTCGAACTTTATCTAAGGTGTTAAACTTCTTAAAAATATTCTCAAAAGTAAATAAACGTTTGCACTCCTTTATTTGTATTGTAAAACATTTCCTTTTCCATAACTGAGTTGGTATAAGAATTTTCATAAAATTCATTTAATTCTTTAACTAACTAATGTACACTCCGTAGAAATTGAAAGGTAGCAACTTATTGATTCAGCCCACGCGGTATGCTATACCTCCGCACATGACTGCAAAATAGTTTGCCTAGCTACGCCCAAGGCCTAAGTTAGAGAAGGCCTTAAGTACTTAAATTATTTCTTGACTGTTGGGAAGGAGTGAGGGTCGAGGGGTTATTTATGTATTTTAGCGATACCCAAATGGTTTGATTTACTAAATTAATTTTACCTTATTGTTCTGATCATTATAAAATCAATAATTATTATTTATATAGTAAGTTAATTAATTATGTTTGCTCTCATTAACATACGGACTGGTATTTTTTTTAGCTATTAAAAGTTTAACCACGTCAAACGTTATTTTGGCACTGTTACCCACATTGATTGGTTTTACATGGTAGCATAAAGCAAGAGTCTCCTTTTCCAGAATCTTCATTACTGATTATAGCCAATTATACATTTATTTATGATTAGTTATTATATTCCATACATGTAACGTAAATAACAGATTAACTATAAAAAATGTTTACTTTATTTGTAAGAAGCTGAGTTTAAATAAACTTATGTAATTTAAGAGTTCCAATCCTGATTTAAAATATTTTATATTATTTCCGGGTAGACAAAAAAAAATTGATAAAATCTTATCCATTGGACATATTTTAGTTATAAAAGTGTTTTTTTTTTGTTTCTTCAAAGTTATTATGACTGTTTATAGCTTTGTGGGACCATAGTTTGATTCCATACTTAATTAATGTTACCATAACAGATACAATATACCTATTAGTAAAAAGCTTTAATAATTAATACTTTGATTGAAAAAGGTGCAGTTTATTAAGATAAGATTTACGTTGATTATAATCTTCTAATAAATTTAATATATAATGTTAACTCTGACTATTTTTGTCAAATCTGTTTTTTTTACTAGATCAATTCTGGAAATCCAAACAATAAAACTGGCCATGTCGTAGGTAAGTAATAATATAATATCAGAGTAAGAGGTTTAAATAACAATTGATAAACAAGGATAAATATGGTTTTGGTTTTACGAGCTTAAAATCACTTTACTTTCTATCTATGCTATCTCTGCTTTTTTAAGGTTTGGAATATGGATATATTTAAGTAAAAAAATATTGTAGTTCTGTACTGTTTTTAAGAATATGTCTATAGCCAAAACTACCTGGAGTATCATAACTTATTGCGGTGAATATATTTATATTCCTCAGGATGTCTGCTAAGGGAGGATCTTGCATACATACAGTCAGGGTTTGATTTTCTTTTAAAGATACGGCCGGATTTATTTATATCTGTAACTTAGGATCTTTGAAACCACTTAACCAATTGCGGTGCGGTTTTTACTTTTGCATTGAACCAATATCTAGGCAGGTTTTAGAATTATTTGTGTATACTCAGGTGTTTCGGTGTGAGTCCCGGTGAAAAGGCCAGCCGATTGTTTGTATACATTTATTGAACCACACAATTACTGTGTGAGAGTTTTTATTATTCTGTAGAGTATTTATCCAGAAATTTTTTTAGCATAGTAATTATAATCGGGTGTTTTGGTGTAAGCCCCGGTGAAGTGTCAGCCGTATATTTATATTTATCAATGGAACCACTTAGCTGATTGAAATGATTTTTTTTTGTATAATATTTTCCAAGCAAGTTTTAGCATGATTTAATCATGTCTTGTGTTATGAGTCTCGGTGAAGAACCAGCCCGATATTTGCCAACAACTGATTCCGTAGTTAATTCTATTATGTAGGATATCAACCAGGGAAATTGTAGTATGATAGACTTTGGTTTTGGGGTTCGAGTCCCTGTTAAAGTTTTGGATGGAATTTGTGTATATTTTATCTAAAATATTTATAACCACATAAGCGATTGCAGTGCATTTTTTTCAACCAGGCTTACGTAGTTTCTATAACCAGGCAGCTTTTAACATTAGTTTAATCAGGTGTTTTGCTGTGAGTCACTGGAAATACTGACAGGCCTAGCTATAATGGATTTTGTGGATTAGCCGGAAGGTGAAATTCCGTTCTTCCGGGAAGGGGATAATATAGTCCAGAGTGAACTACAAGAGAATATTTATATGTAATATAATGTTACCTATACCAACCACCTTTACTACTAATTACTGGGGGATAGTTATGAAAAAATGCAAATTAAAGATGATGTAACTACATTTGCTTGGAGGGAAGTTGGTAGACAATTTAGGAAAACGTGTCTCAATATTCCTGGCCAGGACTAGAACCCTGTTTCATCCATTACTGGAAATGGACCATATGAGAAAATTTCTGTCTGCACGAATACTGAAGCAGTATAATATACATTATTTACCATATTTCCTATAATATTTATTTTACTTTGTAATTCTGATTAATATAAGATATTAAATATTTTATTTTGTGAGTGTTTCGAGCAGAAATCACACTGGTTTATAATCTATTAATAATTTGGGCCTTTCTTTTTTAAGTTCAATCAATAATGTTTTTATTACAATGAGATTATCAACAACTCTCAGACCCGCCCGGGTGGCGTAGTTAGCTAACGCGCTAGTTTACTGTTTAACTCGACTGATATGGAAGGGGAGATCAAGGTTCTAATCTCGCTCGGGGGAACTGGGGTAGTTTTTCTGATATAGTCTTTTATGCTATCTCTCTCTCTCTCTCCACGCAAATGCGGGTTCACTTCATCTAACTTCAACATTTCCAATTCCTAACCCATTAGAGTAATTAGTATTTAAGCGTATTAACAGAACGTGTAATAAGACTTGGTGCTAAAAAATAAAACAAAAAAACCCTAACCTCAAAAACTGCTTTAAATACTCTTTCCTTGTCCTATTGTTTAACATTGACCATATGAAGGTTACCTAAGAAACAGTGAAGTTTTCCTGGCACTTTAACATATTAATAAATAGTTAGTTCTGTGTGTGCTGGCTGGCCGCGAATGTCCACGTATAGAGTAAAATAGTTAAGTGGCGCGTGTCTAAAAGGAGGGTTGGATCACATTATTCACTTCAAGAAGTAATGCACTGGCAAAATACTGACAGTTTCTAATGCAGTTAACATTCATACATCTTCTAAACATTTACATCTTGCAGTAATCTAACAGTTATTACTCCTTCCAAGTTATTTCAAGACCAAATAAAAGATGTATTTTGTAGTCTGCATTACTACTTATATGTTAAAACTAATACTCTTCAAATAATATTGGTTACCTTATTCTTATTCTTATTATTATGATTACTATTATAAATGCTTTCTAAAGCAAGAATCCTACAAGAGCACGATTTACATATTTATTTAACGTTAAGATAGTGCGACAGCTTAGCTCTATCGATAGCATGGTTTTTTACTGATTTAAGGACACTAGGTTCAATTCCTAACATCATAGAATTTCTTTTTTAGCGAAACTTTTGTTTCCCCTTCTAAAGTGATGAACTAATGGACGGGGATGTTGTGTCTGTGTAATCCAAGCGTTAGAATTAGAGGGATTCAATACAAATAAAACAAATTTAATGTTACCAAAAATTTAGAAAAATAGGAGTGCGAAGTGTAAACA
>CABFOV010003877.1:34219-59681 GCA_902141375.1 Timema poppense | reverse complement strand
TAACATTTCGAGCTGTCATTCAGGTAAACTTAGCTCGTGAATGCCTTATAGACAGTAGACATGAGAATCAAACTCATGCCCATGTGTCTTTCAACTTACGGTACTGGTAGTGTTTAATATGATTAAAATGTAACCATATGACCCCATCAATTCTTGTATATAAAGAATAGCCTATAATTCCCATCAATTCTTGTATCTATAGGAATAGCCTGTGCCAACTAAAGGTAGTATGTTTTTACTAAAGAATGTAACATTCACAAATTCACTTTATTGAATTATCTTTTTTATAATACATATGTTAGGTACTTAACTTACATTCAACAGAATAATATTCATTGCAAAATGTATTTTCTACAAGTCTTTCATATATTTTCACATGTTTTCACAGTAGAATACAATGGATTTTTTTTATTCAAAAAGCCAATTATTTAAAATGGACAATTTTTCCTAATTTATTTGCCGCTATCCTTCCAGGTAACTATGGGTAGATTCTCTCTAAAATGCTTCCTTCCTCATCCCGTTAGAGTAATGATCATATACGTGTATAACCTGAACAGGTATTAAGAAGCAGTGATGATATAAAAAAATCCCCTCCATTACTAAGCTGCATTATTAAATTTATCTTGCCAACCGCCTTTAAAATAACTAAGGTTAAAAAATCAGTTTAAAACATTTTTGCCTTTCATCCACGTGCAGGGGCGGATTTACGACTGCCGCCTATAGGCACTAGATAATTTGCTGCCACATTTCCTACCTTAATTTCTAATGTTCTAAATCCCCGTTTCCCTCCTACCACCTGTCATATACTGACACATATATACCATATAGGCCTACACAAGTGCTATCTGTGGAATGACAGATAAAAAGTGCTTATGTTATTTTATTACTTATTATAGTGAAGTTTTAAAAATAGTAATAACCTAAACAAAGACTTAAAAGATTGAAATAAATACTCATACACTATTACATCACACAAATTCAAATATTATAAAATTTAAAAATATAAAGTCTGCATTACTAGACTGTAGAACACGTTACCGGTACTACAGATAAAATATTAGCATGTACACAATAAGAAAATAGTGTCTATTATTTTTAGCCTTGATTTCTGCTGAGTGAACTAGTCACTGATGCCTTATCCAATAGGTGACCTTCAATTAAGATGATTGTCAGTGAATTAATGTAAAACTCTTCATGTTGGCATGCAGATACAGCAAACCACAACAATCACACAAACGATGAAGCCATAAAATTATTTAAACTGGTAAAAAAAGATATGTACTTATTTTCGTTATTCAAAAGCTGTCGCCGTAAGTGCGTGCCTACTAGGCAGATGCATAAATCCACCCCTGTGTACGTGTGCTATGGCTTCAACAAGAATTGTTATTGTCAAAAAAAGAAATGTTTGGTAAAGGTAAATCGATGGTTCCCAATTAGTGGATGCCACCAAAATTACCCATTTGCTCCACCCCTTTCCCCCCTCTATTCTAGGTGGCCCTTATTACGCTTGCTTTTCATGGTGACTTTTATTTTTTTTAACTATTGCACAAATTTAAATGTTTAAAATATATAGTTTAGGTATTTCTTAACAAGCAAAATAAAATAACACTTAAAATTTTAGACAGATTTATTCGGTTGTTGAAATAAATCAAAAACTCTTCACTCACCATGACCAATCTTGCTATGCATAGCACACAGTTGACATTTACATATATACATATTTTATTCCTCTGGGCCTCAATTTTTAAAAGAATAATTTTTTGTCGAAAGTTCCTTTTAAGCACTCCTATAATCTAGTATTTTTATAAGTATTAATATAATGTAACAATTCATTTTTATATTTGCTGACACTATTCTAGCAACATCAACATTTGCTTACATTGCTTTCATAAGATGATGCATACTACTCGCATAAACTAGGTATTGCTATATATATAGCTGCCAGCAGTATAAAAAGTTTTTCTGAATTTGGTCTGGGAAATATTTAATATATATAATATTTATTAATTTTATATGATGTATCATAGCTATAATTAATATATTTCTGGTTGTCACAGTGATAAATGGTATTAAATTCTCATTCCCCACTCTCATGGGTGTAGGGAGGGGGTTCAAACCCCCGTTAGCCCCCAAATTCTCCTAGGTTTTACATATTATGAAGCTTAAAGATGGCCATGTATCAAACTTCAAATAACCTATTGAGGCTGACAGAAGACCACTTCAAATAGCATTAAGGGCATCTAATTTTAGAAGAAAAAAAAATCATTCGAAGAACACTAGATAAATAGATTTTAGGGAATCTAATTTATACAAACAATTCTGGTGGGCATTTCTTAAAATAGCTTCTAGAAGCATCAATATTTCCAAAAGTTTGCGAAAGTAGGCTACTCCAAAAAACCTCTAGGAGTATCTAAATTTCGAAAAAATTCAGATTGAGGTAGCACTATTCTAAATAACTATTAAAAGATTATAATTTTCCAAAAACTCACCAAACAAGGACCACTACAAATAGCTTTTAGGAGCATCCAATTGTTTAACATTAATTGGGAGAAAGGAGTGTAGAAAGTCCCTAAAACCTTTTTTGTTATTTGCCCCCCTCCCTCGGACCCTCTCTTCTTACACAATTGAAGTTCCACCACGACTATATAAAATAACAATGTTCTTATTTCTTAGGGTTTGATAGAAAGTATTAACATCAGGCAATAAAATTGAAATTTTGAACCTCCCTCTTCCCAGATTAAATTCTCCCTACGCCCATGCCCACTTTAATAGCTGTAGTATGATTTTGGAAGGAAGAA
Organism: Timema poppense; assembly: GCA_902141375.1. Lineage (NCBI taxonomy): Eukaryota > Metazoa > Arthropoda > Insecta > Phasmatodea > Timematidae > Timema > Timema poppense. The sequence continues at coordinate 56,883 of CABFOV010003877.1, read as the reverse complement.
AAGTAGAAGTTAGTTACTAAAACAATTTGAATATACTCATGCATAAAGTCATGTGATCTGCAGCTGTCATTTTTGATAGATATTACAATACCTATAAAATAACACAGATAATAGAGTAAAATGTTCAAGGCTATATATAGCCAGCCAGCCAGCCAGCCAACAATTTCAGGGGGGGTTTGGTGGGCACATCCCCCAATTGGTGGAAGCTAGAAAAAATTCTAAATGATAAACAGTTCTAGAAGCTCTCTGACGTGCTTTTTATGGTAACACAACCCCCTAATTTGTATTTATATCTTAATTTTGATATTGTTTGAACCATAAATAAAGCCATATATATTTTGTTCATAAAATTTCACAGGGGGTGGGGGGCTATGTCCTTGAAAATGTTATCATTGTTGGCTGCAACAAAATATGTTTGAATTTTCTCTACTGTTCTTCCAGCCAAAATTAGTTTATAATTAACACTATAGGCATTTACATTCAAAAAGTAATTTTTATTATGAACCATTAAAGTTAAGAACAAAAGGCTATTTATAGATTATATTTTACTATCATGGATATATGACCCTAAGATAAAAAGAAAGAATGAAATAAGCAACTACACCACAGTACTTATTTTATCTAAAGATCTCTTCGAGATTTTTAAAGTAGCTTAACAACAAATAGATTACTTGTCCACTCTTAGGTGAAGAAGGGAGGGAGTTGACTGAATTTCAGAGTTTTTAAATTTTAAGTTGACTAATTCTATCCAGTCCGCCACCTCTGTTCAGTTGGTGGCATGTGTTTCTACCAAGCTAAGGGTCCCGGGTTTAATTCCACTGATGGCTGAATTTTTTTTATCATTGGTGAATTGTGGGTTTCCCCATTTCAAAGTGATGAATTGATGGCCAGTGGCTATATAAGGTGGGTTCTAGATTTAAGTTATTTTATAAGTTGTATGCTTATATAATCTGTCAGTTCAAAAAGTGTATATTATATACCTCAAATAAATTAAGAAGAAAAAAGTTCAATGATTACAATACCGGTGTTTGTAATGCTATCGTGGTGCTTTATAAGTAGTCCCTTATTGGGGTTTTTAATGCTAAATTATAGTAGATTGAATTTTAGTATGTGGTAAAAGCGGGACAAGGGTTCTAATTAAGTTTGAGATTAAAATAAAATATCTCCTCTATTCAAATAATATACAATGGAATCATTAAGTGTCCATTATTAAATGTTTTAAATATATTTTTTGAATTGTGAAGAGGTTAAAATAGTTTTATGTTTAAAATTAACTTTACAGTAATAGTTTTAAATAAAATTAGAAATACATAAATATTTACAGATACCACAGTTTTTTAAATATCTGTATGCTCTGTCCCAACATACAAAATTTAAGTTAAATTGATTATACAATAATTACATTGCATTTTATATATTTGATATAATTTTCAAATATATCAATTTATCTGTGTGTCTACTTCAAACCAGGTTTAATATGTGTAGTATTTTATAACATTCTTAAATTTTCTAAGAATTATCTAGGGACTTTACATTTAAGTTTTTAAATAATAAAATAATTTCTAGGATTTTGTAAATAAATATTACGAGTTACATAATTTATTTTTAATTTTAATTCAATTTATTAATCTTGATTTCTATGATTTGTATTCTTTCACTTAAATTGTTTGGTATTTATTTTTAAAGCACATACATTTTGATCAAATCAACCAATAAATCAATAGCTTATATTGAATTTTTAAGCACCAAACATTACAACTTTGAATGGTCTTGTGATACCGGCTAGGCTACTTATCAAATATTATTCAACCTTTATTTTGAGAAATCAGATTTTTGACCCAATTAACATGGGGCTACAAAATAATCCGTTTACATGTCAATGATGCGTAAGATCATTAGTATACACAATATTTTTTATGAGTAAATTCAAAGTTATTAATTTAAAAAACTTCTTGGCAAAGTTTAGACAACCTTTTTTTTATCCTCAAAATATTTTAGAATATTTTAAGAGTAATTTTTTTAATTTGGCATCCTGGAGAAAGGTATGCGATGTTTGATAAGTTTAACTAAACAATTTTTTTCATCACTATTTAGGCCTATGCCATAAAGGTTTTTTCTAAACTTTGGACATTGTATACCTCAAAATGGTGACCCAAAGGGAGCTCAAAATATACAGCATAAACTGGAGCTATTATAGTAGGAGCATGTTCTTTTTCTAAGTCTGGTCGAGAATAGAGATTGGATTCTTGAATTCTCGATTTCTTGAATCTTATGGTATTCAAAACATTCGAGATTTATAAAAATACCCGTTCGGGTTATACACTTAAGAACTAATTACGCTAATGGGATGGTTGAATTTAAAGGAAGTGAACCCACATTTGTGTTGAGGGAGAGTGGAAAACCATTTAGGAAAACCACCCCCAGTTCATCTGACCGAGATTCGAACCTCAATCTCCTCGTTCTCAGCAGTCTAGCTGAACACGAAACTAGTGCATTAACTAACTACACAACAGAGGTGGGTAAAAAAAAGCAATAATGTCAATGTTAAAAGGAACTAAGAATTATGTAATTTGGAGAATAACAAAATCACAAAAAAAAGTACCAAATTGTATTAATCCAACTAATTTTAATAAAGCATTTTTTGTTTGTTTATTATGTAATAAACATGGCAAATAAAAATAGCATTTTGACAGCGACACCAAGCTTCAGACAACTTCTTTTTAAAGTAAATTTAAAATATTTTTACTTTAAAACTATACATGGATTCAAGATTCAAAAGAAAATTTAAGATTCGGTCTCGAGAAATATACAGCCTTACCCACCTCTAGTAGAGACCAATTGACTAGTTCAAAAACTATAGGACTAGCATACTTAAAGAGTATGTTACATAGTCTGTTAAAAAAGCAATTCAAATTATTGAATTTAATTTAATCTATGCCACACATCAAAGGAAGCATTTTTAAATACATCCTGATCACAAATTTTTCAAGTTTTTTTTTGCAAATTATGATTTAAACATATTCATAAAAAAAATGTTACCCCTACTAAACATTAAAAAAATCCAAATTCATCTATTAGACCATATTTAAAAAAAAATATTTAGCTTAATCTAATTTTAATGAGATAAGTTTTAATATATAAATAATTAAAAAAAAGATATCTGCTAGTTGAATTTGGCTTTTTTACATATAGTTAGGAGAGGACTAGGGGGTATGGTGGAAGACAAGAAGTGGTGGGGAGAAAGGATACATTGGCCTACGTTACGAACAGAGCCAGCCAGTGACTGGAAACTGTTTGTGATGATGATGATAATGATGATCATGATGTATATAGCTCAGAAAACTGTAAGTAGCTAAAATTACCAACTTCCACTCCTTAACTTGTAGTGACTTCCACTCAAACCTAATGAAATATTGATGTAGTGGAATAAATATTTAAAAATAGAAAAGTTTTGTTACCTTAAGAGTGGTTCCCATAAAGCATTAAGCTAAGCTGATTTGAAAGGATCATTAGGTGGGTCATCTTATAGAACAAATTTATATTAGTTGGCAACTATTTCAAATTCTGCAATAGCGCTATGGCTTTAAACAATCACTTATGTCCTAAGTTCACATAAAACATTATACAAACTGAACATTTTCATTTGAGAAAATCTTTAAAAACATACTTTTATTGTTCAAATTTACAAATAATTAAAATGGTATCTAAACAATATTAAAACTGAAATATTACCAAACTAGATGTCTAGCTCCAACATATTTTCCTTGACCTTAAAAGGTATTTAAGAAGTTATTTTCAATACACAAGCACATACAATTTTAAACTTAAAATAATAAAAATGCACGCACAAATCTATGAATGCTAGTCACAAAACTATGACTTATCAGAGTCTTTTCCCATGGATTTAATATTGGTTTTAGAATGCCGTGCTTTTTATTATTCTTATAATTCAACCCAAATACAATTATTATAATCAAACTTTTTCAAGTTCTCTAAATCCAAAGGGAACCATGGAATTATATTTAATATAATAATCATATATAAGGTTTAGCAAATACAGTATTGCAATGAGTCTGTTTATTTGGCAATTCCATATTTAAAAGGCATTTAACGTATAATTTGGGGTGCTCCATATAAACATTCAATCTCAAGACACTATTTAACATCTTAATCTTCCCACAACTTCTTGTATTGGTAGCTCAGCCTTTTTACATAATCACAGAACATTTTATTACTTTTGTCAATATCTTGAATTTTAAAATATCATTTATATATAAAATGTCATAACAATTATTATCGTTGCAAATGTATATTTATTTTACACAATTTCATCTATCCCACCAATGTTTTGGGTAGTTCTCACTAAAAGAGGCACATTCAGTAATTCAGTACATGAGCCATCAACAATGTGTGTATTTTTCTAACACATCCATAACAATAAGCAATATAACGAGTTTGAGCTAAGATTGGGAGATGCCAAGTCATACTCTGCACTTCCTATTCCAAGAAATGCACATATTATTACTGAGGTAAAAATTTTCATCAGCAAACATAAAAACAATGGGTGTTTATAACTTATATTTTCTTTTCATACAAAATAAATAATAACTTGAAGTGTGAACTATTTACAATACTCACTAGAATCATTAACTTAATTTTTTTGACTGTTTTGATAATCACAATAAAGTTTAGATTTATTTTAGTTTCCTGTAGTGAAATGCATTTTCATTCTAGAGTTCTATAAAATGTTATTCAAAGTGTTGACACTTTTTTTTAAATATCATTATTTTCAGAATTTTATTTTAGCTGTCACAATTTGGATCGTTAACATTATTTTAGATGAACAAAAGTTGATTTTCTAAATTATATTATTTTAACTATGCAAAATCATACAAAATAATTATAAACATAGGTGCAGTGGCATCTAAGCCCAAAAAACACTGATTTTGTGAAAGGGCCGCTTATGTGTCCAAAAACCCTACAGCCCCTTGCTCTCTCCTCTCTCATTTTCTCCAGAGAATTTAAGATGGCAAAAGAGATATAATTACTCTTTTCTGGTAATTATTGGATCATTCACCACCTAATTAAAGAGGGTTCTCATAGTTTTACCCCCTCTTTTTTCTACTTCAAAGCTCATTTGCTACCTCCTCCACCCATATTAAACCATTTTAACCCCAGGATTGGCACCACTGCATAGGTGTGTTTAGTAAATTAAAAGTGAATTTCTAGTGTTTCCATCAGTTTAGGGAACTTGAATGGTTGAGTTAAAAATTGAATTTGAATTTATCTAAATTAATTATATTTTTATTTAATATTTCAATATTTTTTTTATTTTAGGCCTATCCCTAATTGATAAGTTCACCAAAGGTAGGGTGCTATTTAAATTCACGCTACAGAACAACTTTGTTCCTGTGCATTCCTCTTCTTTAAGTGCATGTGTGACTTGGCTCTTAACTATTTCTTTTGTGTCCTATGGATGGCTCTCTTTTCTTCTTCTTCTTCATCGAATGAGGTTTCTGATGACTCTGCTGAGGAAGACGAAACTGTAACAAGCTTACCAACGGAATGGAGACTGAACCGTGGTCCGACAGACGCTTTGCTTGCGGCCCATCTCTCGGAGAGGGTACTGGGTGAAGTCTGCCCTGAAGATGAAGCACCCCCTGTTAAAGATTCCTCTTCTGGTATTGGGTTAACAGATGAACCCAGTTCAAGCATGGAACCTCGGCGCCCCACTAATGTTCTTCTCACAGGGCCTATAATCTGTAAAACATTTCAGCTGTCATGTTTCATGATAAGATATAACGTTCAATGTTATTAATCAAAACTCATCAAAGGTGACCTGGCGGTCTAGGGGTAAGGTGTCAGACTTCTATGCTGGCGGCCGGGGTTCAATCGCCGATCCGGCATAAATTTATCTGATTACCAAACTCTTCCTTCACCTCTGACAAGACATCTTGTGAATGTGGGGAATGCCAGGCCTCCACCGTGGTTCGGATTCCACGTTAAACTGTAGGTCCTCCATTTCATCTCACAATCACCCTACCATTACACATTAGGGTAAGTGCATATAACCCGAACGGGTAGTAAGACGCGGTGCTAATAATAATAATAAAACTCATCAATACGTCTCCTTTGTAACAAAAATATAACTAAAGGAAATAAAAGCCTTATTTGACATGTGCGAAAATCTAGTGATAATATTGTGCAAATACAAACACAAATGCATTCTGTTAACATGGACAATGTCAGTTTAAATGTTTGTGTCCATAATAAGTGACCATGCAGTTGAGGATAGTATCAACAACTGTAATTATGCAATTGCCAAAGTTAAGATGGAAGTTTCCAATAATTTAAAATTAAAAAGTGTTGGGGTTCTAGTTACCATTTCCAATTCTGGCCTTAGTCTCAACCAGGTGCATTCGGAGTGGCTTTTTCCACAAACTATTACTAATAAAGTTTCTTGAGCCTTAATCTCCTCTTTTCAGTGTTTTAGATTATATTATAGTATAAACTGCTAACAACCAGCTTAATATTCCTAGAGCATGCTATAAAACAATATAGATTAAAAAAATTAAGTTAACCACCTCAATGGAGTAATTAAGTAATGCACTAGTTTTGTGTTAAGCTAGACTTCCGCGGATGGGGAGATTGAGGTTCGAATCTCAGTCAAGTGAACTGGGGGTGGTTTTTCTTAAATGGTTTTCCACTCTCCCTTCACACAAATGCAGGTTCACTTCCTCTAGATTTAAATTTCCCAATTCCTAACCCATTAGCCTAATTAGCACTTAAGCGTAAAACCCGAACGAGTAGTAAGATGTGGTGCTAAATAACTATTTAAATTAAATTGACACTTCCAACAACACTCGTTTTTATTTAACAACATATGTATGGCATAAAATTATATGGTAATTACAGTAATATTTAGTAGACGTACGAGTTTTGGTTCCTGGTGTATTTACAGTTTTGTAATCTTAGAACTAAAGGTTAAAGCATTGCTTATGAAAAACTTTTCTGAAAAATAAAAGTAAAACAGTATTGATTACCCCTAAAGAGTTTGCCGGTTCTGCCACCCCTTCTTCTATAAGCAGCACCGTGCCATGCCCAGAAGGGGAGTCTGGACCACTGTTCGGATGCAGCTCATTTTCTGAACTTGCACGAGAGTCATGAGCAGACCCAAAACTCTCTCGACGAAACAGACCAATCACAGATGCCACCTTAGGCTGTTCAATACCACCTGAGGGATGATAACATTATGATTGAGGTACTTTAACTTTATCTATTCATATATATAATATATATTTTAACAACCTTTTTGTTTCACTTTTAGCATGTGCTGCTAATTAATTTACAACTACAATAATCAGGATTTGCTCCTAAGGGATGGGTTATGACAAGAAAATTATCTGAGCTAAAATATTATCAATCTTAAAATCATAACAAAAGTAGGCTACATTTTGAAACAGCAATTTGTCCAATCTATGTTTATAGGAAACAAAATTATAATCCTGAAAATAAAGAACCTTTTGTTAACTCTAAACATAGATGATAAATTATTCCAAAAAAAGAAATTTACTCAATCAAAGACATTTCTAAAACATGAAACATAATTGTAAAATTTGATTATCAAAGAGCATTTCAAGTAATTCAAAGAATGACTGATGTAAAGTTTGGTTTGGTGTGCTTGTCTTTTAATAATAACTTAAAAGATTCAAAAACTAAATTATTCATAAATATAATATTTAAAGAAATGTTTATTTTCCCTAAGAAAAACAGTCATGATTATTTACACCACCACACAATGGCTATTAGTAATATAATTAATAAATCACATATATTTTCAATTTGAGCACACATTTTTCATCACATAATTTATCAAACCTACACTTTATGATGAAAGTGAAGTATGATTTAATATCCAGGCTGCATTCGGATCACTGCATATAATTTAGTATCAAGGTTGGATTTTTGTTATTGCATTGACAACTGGAGCCCACTTAAATAAAATCACTTTTTGTAGCGATTATTGCCATTTATTTGATTTATAAATATTAATTTGTTTGTGCCCAGGTTATTACTGTTGTATTTTATTCAAACATTCTACAAACATTTTTTTAAATAATTTAAAAAAACAAAAAAAAAGTTTTGAGTGTTTTAACATAATGTTAAGGATTTAATAACTGGGTTTAAAATAAAGGGACGATTTATACTCTTGACTAATTCAAATGGCATCTGATATGGTGATATCAAAATAATATAATAGAGCAGTTAGGAATATAAATTAATGTACTTACCTCAACAAGGATGGCTTAACTTTATTGATAAATTGGTACTAACACCCATTTGCCTCAATAGAAAAAAAGTATCAAGTTTGAATCCTAACATATTCAAGTTAATTATATGCAGAATAATCTTGTATTAAAAAAATGCACATATAACCACACAATTAACAAAATCACAATAGGTCTGTTTAAAAAACCTGGAATTTTCCAGAAGGACATAATTGTTGACATAGTCGAAAATTCCTTGCAATATTAGAAATGGAATTTGGGTTCTCACAGGAAAAAGGAAGTGTGACTTTAGCTGCATTGTTGTTAAATAAGTTGTTTTTATTGCAGCCAGTATATTTCACTCACTGTACAGGATGTATGGTAGCTTACAGAAAGGAATTATTGAGTTAGTTACCAAGGAAAGTGGCAGATGGTGAGCTGTATGCGAGGTACTCTTTATTGGAACACCATGCAGGGAACTCACTCTGCTTCAAGGGACATGTGCTTTCACCCTCATCATCGCGCTTCCATGGCAACATTGTCTCTGTAGCAGTAGGTGTTGTCACCCGACTATTGTCCGCTACATATATAACAACAGTCATACCTTTTAGTTCTTCTGTACTGATTACTCTAGCAAATCTCTAGTTGAATTGTGGTTGTTATTGCTACATTGATTGTGTTTGTAGGTGTATGTTTGTAGTGTTGTTTTGAAATATTTTGTATGTCTCTATGGAAACAACTGGAACTGTGTAAAAAGTTAAATTTTAATTTTCTAAGAACTGTGTAGTTAGCTTAATTTTAATGTGCTATTTGTCAACAAAATTTTTAGTATATTACGAAAACTATGTATGATGTTTAATTTTAGTTTTATCTGTTTCTCAATAAAATTTCGGTATATTAGAGTTCATTCTGAAAATCCCTAATAGATTTGAAAAATGTTTGCAGGAATGTGTTTCAATCTTAATAGGTACTCCTGGGTAGCTCATTTGGTAGGGCAGTGGCATTTTAAACCTTAGACATGGGGTTGAATGAAATCTTGTTCAAGCAGAGTTTGGTTTTAAATATAACATATTTTTAATATGATTTTAGTGTTACCTACATCAGTATAAATCTACCCTAAAAACCCGTTTATCTGTTTGACGGGACTAAGTCCAAACTGGATGATCAAATTTCAGATAATCCATGTTTTGGGATATCTTTCACGCTCAAGGATGTGAATAATTTGACACACACACACAAGAAGTTCTAGAAACGCACTTATTTAAAATACCTATGGGGAATAAAATGTGTTTTTTGTTCCAAACATAGATACAGTAAGACTATTGTAGCACTATTATACAATATTCTGCAAGACATAATTGCTATGGGAGTTTTTCAATCATTTATAATACTACAGTTTATTTATTTTGTATTTTAAAGGAGGTTTCAGACAAACCGGAATTTTGGATGATTGTGATTAAGATACATGGGTTTTCAGTGAGTTATTTTTGTTTTGTGAAAGTTTATTCACAAACATCTGGTAGTGTTTGGTTTTAATTTTGTTACCATTACTTACCATTTTTATCCATAATGCAGCTCTAATTGTTCAAAATAGACCAGAATTTTTCCAAAATATAATTTTGGTAGGAAATTAAGAAACCTTGTTTAATTCTGTCAATCATAAAATAGTTCACCCTTGCTATTTTGTTTAACAAAATACAAATGTATAACTCTTTGTTCAACAATTTTTTATTGACCACCTTAAATCATAAAATAAAAAGAATTAAATGGTATGACAATGTTTTAAATATATAACTAAATAAATCTCTCACAGTATTTCATTACATCTAAATATTCATTTTGAGCGCTTGTAGAATATTGCCTACTGATGTTACACCAAAAGGTCAGTGTTGCAAACCTTACTGAATAAAAACTATCAACATTTTAAAAAGAGTTTGTGCAGACATAAACTTTGAGAAAGATAAAATTGACTCTAGACTGAAGACCAAAAGTAATTTGAACTTTCTGGATATGTGTAAGAACAGTGTTTCTCAAGCTCCATATATATGCTAGAAACATATTAGCTCATTTAAACTTTTTTTTATATATATTTTATTGTATGAAGCACAGGAATTTTTGATGTAGTTTAGTTATATTAAATATAATAAAGCTACATTTTATTTTACTTTATATTTTCTATCAATATAACCCTTTGGTTCGGCATTTAACTAAACGTAATTATTAAAGTTATTGAACTCATTTTCAAATTAGTTTCTTTTTTATCGAAATTCATTTGGGGAAATTTATAATTAAGTTTACAATTAGTGGACAAAAAAAAAATCTTGTTTTATTTAATAATCATTTAGTTTCTTTACAGAAAATTTTAAATTTAATATTAATTCATCACTGACTTGATATAAGAATGTTTCATACCAAGGTTGCTGTAAAATATAGAGGATGTATCAAAGGGTGCCATCCTGGCAAAAAGATTTAAAAATACTGTATTGTTCTAGGACCATTACCTAGAATAAACGGTATCTGTTTACTTCATCTTTAAAATATTAAGGGTAGGTTTTCCTTTATACGGTGCATTAATCAATACTCGGAGATTGTAGCGTTTCTAGAAGGGTGTTCCAGAAAAACACCCATGTTTTCAGTTATAAAACATTGGAGTCATGGTACTATATTAATTTTGTAGCCCCTTTATTAGAGCTCCAACTCTTGTAAACACAACATAATATTTGTTATTCATTTATTATCTAAACATTTTTAAACTATTATTGATTAAGAAGTATAACTATTTTATTATTATTTGTTCAAATATATTTAAATAGCTCATAACTTGTATTTAATTATTCCCTTATATTTATAATAACTGAATTAACTAATCCTCACAAAAAATATTTTTAAAACTTGATATTATACTCTTGTTTAGTAAGTTTACATATAATATTTTTAATTTTGGTCAGTTTTTAATTTCTTTAAATAAAACTATTTTTTGATATGATGAAATTATGCTTTTAAAATTATTTGATATAATAGCACATTAGAAGCAGACATTTTTTCACGCACTAAATTACTTCCTTGTAATATTTATGTTGAATTGACCAAAAGGTTTCTCATTTGTGCTGTCATACATCCTATCACACACACAAGGAGAAGACACTCATGCACACATGGGTAAGCTACAAAATACACTCACAAACATGCTCAGTTTTGGTTTTAATGTGATTCTTAAAATAAGCACACTTAAAAAAAATTGTACACATTAAGCTTATTAACTCTAAATGGATGACACCAAAATGTATGGTATGTGAAAATTTGTTCAAATTTCTATATTGCTTTTATAAGTCTTTATTTTAGTATGTTCCTTTTGTGATAACTGATAATTTCATTATAATATAAATATGGGCTATTTAGCTAATCCTTAAATATGATGCAATACACTGTTGTAATTAAACATGAAAAAACTAATAAACAAACTTTCTTTATCTTTAAATATATGAAAAAAATCAGCCTTGTTAAATATTTATATGCAATATTTTGATTAGTGACACCTAATTTATTCAGATTTGTCAACTCGTAAATGTGTGGAAATAATTTGATCCCTCACTTACCTACTCTAGGGCATTAGGAACTTTAAAGTCCATTGCCGCACTTACAAAAGTATGGTAACCATCTTTACTTTAGTATAGTTCTATCAAGTCCACCTAATTACATCTTATCTCTTTAAGGTCCATTCTAATGTTATCCTCCCATATGCATCTAGGTTTTTCCATTAGATTGACCAGTCAATACTCTGAACTCGGTTTTAGATTCTCCCATGTTCTTCCCACTGTAATCTGCAAGACTTTATTACTCTAACAATATATTGTGATGAGTACAGGGTATGTAATACATCATTATTTAACCTCCATTCCCCAGTAGACTCATCCAATTTTGGACCAAAATCTTCCTAAGCATCTTCTTGTATTCGAAATTGTTTGTTTTTTTGGTCATGTAAGGTAAGAGACCACGTTCCCAACTCATAGAGAGAAACTGGTAAAATTATTGTTTTGTATATTCAGAGCTTTGATTCCTCACAGAGTGTTAAAATAAGTACAGTAATTGTTAACAAAATAAAGCATGCCCAAGTTACCTAATCTAGCTTTGGATGATTTGTTTATAAATGCATGCATGTCACATTGCTTTCACAACCAAACCAAGCATGAAAAGGGGTGGAGACATAATGCCTCCTAACTTACCACCTTCGGGTACTGGAACCGTTTTCTTAGGCAATTCACTGCTTCCAGACTCGTTTGTGTCATCTGCCAGAAATATTATGCATGATAAGTAATCGCAAAGATGTTCATTTAGCTATGAAGTCATCAGCATGCTTTTGAAATGAAAACTATCCAATTTTTTTGTTTTGTTTTCACTTTTACTTTAGGTTTCTACAAATGCAGTTTGGTGATGCGTTTTAATGTGATACACTAAAAATTACAATATAAAATTGATCCTACCGTGCTTTAAATAATAGTGCTAACAATTAAAAAAAAGCAAGAATAGTGAATCATCCAGTTCAATAGTGCTGCATTTTATTTTATATAACATTCATGATACATTAAGTTTTGCATGCAATCAATAAAGTGTTACCATACTTTTTAATTAGGTAGTGTATTAACGAATTACCTTAACTCAATGTTTTTTGTAATAATGCTGTGTCTGAACTACATCAATATGTAGCTCAGTTTGTGAAAAGAATTAATCGATACCAATGTACTGACGCCCGAATATACTAATCATACACACTTTTCATGGAGGTTCTTTCCATGTCTCAATAAGATGAGGTGATGGTGATACTGAATATGACAAAGTAAAGCCGTTGAAGATCTTAAACCTAACTAAATCCTCTAGTACCAACCGAGAATCGAATCCTGGACCTCTAGAGCACATCACACTGAGTAAATATTAATTTCCTTATGTTTTAAAGTTATTAGCATTCAAACTATAATGAACATCTATTAATAATATAATAACAGTTTTATTAGACCTTGGCTATTGTCAAAAGCATTTAATTCCAAGTGCTGACTATCCACCTCTTATACATTTTTGTTTGAATCCCATGTCTTCATGTGCTGAAAGGTGTTAGTGATCCTGACAAATATGTGTGGTCTCTGGCGCTAATAACACAACTTGCATTAGATGTCTGTAAAAACAAACAAAAACAATAAACTTAGTAATAAGCCCAATGAAGATGTATACACACTAGGAATACTTTAGAATGTTTTGCAGCAGATATTTAAGTGTGCTAGATCTATAAATTATAATTTGATAATTTTTTTGACATGTCGTTCACTTTTTAGAAATAGGTGGAATAGGTGATTTAGCCTTTTGATTAGAAATACAGTAGGGACATGCTCATACGGTGGGCTAGGTTTTAGAGCCCCTTGTATAGCGGAACATAGCCTTTTTTAACTTTCAAATGAATATAAAATCCTAACAATATGCTTACACTATTATATTTAAGTTCACAAATAAAAACAATCAAATGATCATCCAATAGTTTTGATAGTTTGATAATTATTTATAGTTAAAATTATTCGGTAGTGCTCATCACTAATATAAATAGACTAGACTGAATTGCCGACATAAAATGGGAGCCAAAGCCATTCACTGCATATGTCATGCCAAAAAACGTCGAAAGAACGAGACGAGAGATGAAAAAAGTTAACATGTATATAATTGAAAACCACTGTACCAACATAACGCTAAAATGGGGGTTCCTGCTGAACACCGTAAAATGCATCTTAAATATCACTCTTACTATTTTTACATCCAAACAGTAGATTATACATAAAAGAAAATTTAGCAATATCCACCAACATATGTTTGTTTTTCAATTATAACCAATAGTTTGTTTTGAGGACTTTGAATTAAAATTAATGTTTTCAGCCTTGAGTTGCTTTGAGAAAATAACTTCTGACGTTTCGGCTGTAGTTACACCAGTCATCATCTAGGATGCACAATAAAACAAATTGGGCGGTCAAGAATTTAAGGCCAATTTATAGATTTCAATAGTAAATTACACCTGAATCAATCATGACTACAAAGTTGTATATTTCCAACAATTGACCAGAAATATTAATCCTGATTGGTTTCTGTGAAACTACCAGTAAAGTTTATTAATTGACCTCAAATTTTTGTCGACACAAAACAAAGATATGGAAATAAATAAAATATTATTTTGGAACGCAAAATAAAAAAAAGTCATTCTCAGAATAGTGAAACTCCTCAATAATATCAGCACAAGAGAAAGTCAACAATTGAAATGTTGTTCATAAAATTTGTTTCATCATATATCCCACATCATGGCAATTGTAACTACAGCCCAAATGTGGGAAGTTGTTTTTTACTCAATAACCTCAAGCCATAAATTTTATTTATTTATTTAAATTAATTACATTAATTTCAATTACAACAAATAGGTTTGAGCTCCATCTCAAAAAACTTATAACTACGAGAAAATTGTGGTCATTGACTGAGGTATTTGAAAAGGTGATTTGATGAATGCCTTTTAAAAATACCTAGTTTATAATAATATAATTGCATTTTTTTTACAAACGCTCTGTAATTGCAATTAATTATATAGCAGGGTTGACAAATACTTGGCTACAAGAGTATTGGAAATAAAATTGTAAATGGGGTATTTGTTTCACTTGAGAATATAAAATCTAATATTTTTTTTACACTTGAGTTATCTAGTAAAGATATCCTCACTATTCAGTAAAAAATAATGTTATTATTTTTGTGCTGAGGAAGACAATGCATTATAACCATAAGCGTAAGTGAGAGAGAACTTCACGGTCAGTTTTGACAATTTCTGGATACCAAGGCAAAACCCGATAGTTTATCACTAATAAGTAAGCAAATTGTCTAAAAAATATACCCTTTAAATATTAGTTTTTGAGAAATATAAGAATAACTTGTATTAACAATTAATTTAAAATACCTTTAGGTTCTTAAATATTCATTAATTATTTAAAATCTACAATACAGAGTTATTTTTTATCTTTTAAAGATGTCTTAAGTTGAAGATTATCTGACACATTACACCTACGTTGCTAATTATGTATTTTCTCCTTTAAGATGTTAACTGAAAATACATAATTCACAATATTATAAATATATTTGAAGTATCACAGCATAAGCATTCTGATATGAATTTATACTAACTAAACATTATCTTTAAATCTATATTTATAAAAACATTTTAAAATATTGGGTATTTAGGTGTATAGTTTTACTCTTCAACTTTTGTCATAATGAAGGTAATTTACAAGTACGGTACCATTGTCTGTGATTATAAGTCTAATGTCGATTAAGATTATCAGATCTTTATTAACATGTATAGTAGAAACAAAATAAAATAAAAAGTAAAAAAAAATTGTAAATAAATTAAAGAGTAAATATAACTATTAATACTTATTAAAATTGCTGAATAATATATTTGTTTGGTGATACACTTAACACAGGAGTTATTAATGATTATATGTTTTTACTGGTTATTCATCTTACTATCGGTTTGGTCTATCTCCATATTTACACTAGAAATGTAGGAAATGGGGAAGGTAGAATTTATATATACGTATGTATGAAGTGAGATCAGGAAACCATTTATAAAAAATGAACTCATCGTTCCCAATTGGAGTTCGGAGTTCAACCCCTGACTTCCTTGGCAACTACAAACCAAACTAGGCGAGATTGATGCAATTTTCCTCAATCCTGTTGGTACAGATAAGTATTTATTCTAAGAGTTATAGATGAGGAGGGTAGTTAAGAGGAAGTGCACTCACATCAATGTGGAGAGGAGATTTATATATAACGACAATTCCTATGTGGGAAACCATCCTCAGTGCATCTGAACAGATTCAAACCTTGACTGTAAGAGTATGCAAATTAAACAATATCTTAATATTGTTGCTAAACTAAATCCACATCTACTCGTTCTTTTAATAAAATATATATTTTTTCATTATTTATAGATAAGCTTTAGCCAGCCCATTACTCTAGTTACAAAATGAATGCTCTACAAAAACAGACCTATACACACACTTGCAAATGTCAGTGATTTGAGAACGATGCCCTTAATTTGATTAAATTCAGCAGACAGCTTTTGCTATTTACATTAGGGTCTAAATTTTATTTCAACTGGGTGTATAATGTAGCCTTCGTTTACCCTGAAAGTGATCAAACTTACCTTTCATAGTTCCACTCTAACTTAGCTTGGGCCTTAGTGCGTTCCATCGAGGTAAGCCTGCTAGCTTTCAGGGTAATATATATATGGACACACTGGTTACTCTGAAAGGCATCAGTCTTACCTTGGTCGATTACAATATGATCCTATCTTATAAGCTATATCATAGTGCAACCTGTCAAGAGCAGCTTGCCACCTCTCAGAGTAAGTGGAGTGTACAACAGAGCCCACATTTAACACATTTATGATTTTAACCGACATCATTTAACCCACTTTATTATTTTAAAAATGTGTTCAAAACAACTAACAACTAAATATAAAGGGTTAGGAGTGAGGAGATAATTTAGAAGTAAGGCACCTTTATTAGCATAGAGAGTAAATGAAACAGTATAGATATAATCCCTTGTGGGAAAACATTTCTTGTGCGCACCTAAAAAGGATTCAAGCCCTGTCAAAGTTGAACAAACGCAATGTGAGTCTAATGCTAAAGATGGTTTATCCATGGCTTTGAGTTTTTAATTGAACCAACTTAGTAAATATATATATACACACACACACACATATATATACATACACACACAAGCGACTAAAAAATCCACTTATAATGAGTTTAAGGAACTTTATCGCAGGTATTTTATCGTTTGGACCTAACATAATGCAGTATTTAAAAGTTTTGCAGGCCCCAATACACATTTTATTTCAAATTCATAAGTGACAACCAGGCAAAGATCAACTGTACTGGTATTAAGGGTGGGTGTTACGCTCACCCTTGCCCAATTTAAATATATGTTGAAGTGTTATACAAATACAAGCAGGCCTGTATAGAATGCCATTTGTTGTTGGTGGATGTATTTGTTGTATTTTTCACACAAGCAAACTTAGTTTGATATGTCCTCAACTCTTCCTCCTACTTTCACATACCTCTTTCTTTGTGAGCACCAATTTGACACCCAAGACCAACTGTCCATTCAATTCCTACAAATTTGAAAGCGTTTGGTTCTCTAGGATAGTGAATAGAGAAAAGTATAATTATTGCCTGTAAAATTATCCTTTTTAAGAAATCAATATTAAAAAAAAATTAATTGCGTTAGGGTGTAAAAAAAATTAGTGAAAATATATTCTTCCATTTATTTAGTTTAGTAAAGACTAACAAAATTAGTTTCAGTATTTCACAATAATTATGATACAGATTGCTGGAAGACACCTGTAGATTAAGGAGTTGTAAAAAAAACTGTCAATTTAGTAACATGTATTTTGGGTTAAAACTTTAAACGCTTAACCATACATTAAAAAAGAGTTTTTCCACACTTAAAAAAATGCTTATTTATAGATATACTTTTAATTTTTTTTTAGATTTGTACGGAAATTTTTTTTATTGTGCTGTGACCCACTTCGGTGGCCAAATGGTCTATAGCATTATTCTTACAATAGACTAGATTGCCAAAGAAGGGGTGATTGGGGTTCGATTCCGGTTGGGTGTTCTGAGGATGGTTTTACCTAAATGGTTTTCCACTCTCCCTCCACACAAATGCGAGTACACTTCCTCTAAACTCAACCTTTCTAATCTCTATCACATTAGTTTAATTAGTGCATAAGTCATAAATTATGGAAGCTCATTTCCCCTCTCTTAAAAGTAAATGTGCTGTTTCCACATACAAGGTTTACATGTACCTTACTACTAAAGTATTAAATACAATATTTTAACTTACATAGTTACATATAATTGAATGACTACATATTACATTATTTTTGTGTTCAGTGTCATAACAGGCCTATGTTAGTATATTCCTCCTTTATCAATAATTCAACTTTTATCTTTTTAAGGATTTATCATGGCCATGCAATAGGTGCATTTTCTATGATGATGTTTTTGCTTACAAATTACAATCAAGATTTGTGCAACATTAAAACTAATTAATCATGCAAACATGCTTACAAATCAATATGTACATTAAACAAGTGCACAACACTACATTCAGTACTAACACTGCAAAATTTAGCTTGTTATTTATTCAAATTATTTTTATTTCTTTTCATACAAATTTTTTCTTTTGATTAATGGGTTTTGAGGATAAAATAGAGTGCACATCTTTTGGCTATAAAAATAATTGATAAACCGATATCACAATCTTCAAACAAAATTCCAAAACATTAGAAAATATTCAGTATTAATATTCATTTATGAAAAGGTGACTACTAAATATTGACCATATTTTTTTATTAATAGTGCTTTGCTATGTTTGCAATAGGGATGAATTAATTTAAAATATTTTACTGTATCCGATTGTTTGATGGTTTAGCATTTTTTTCCCCTTCAAAATTATTATTAATTGTTTGTGATTTCAAACATTATATTAATCAAGATTTTCCAAACAATTATGAATAGATTATATTTATTAGTAACAGTGTCATAAAGGAGAGAGGGGTTCCATTTACCAAGCATGAGCCATGAACTAAATACTGGTAGTGTGGTGAGTAATATCAGTGAATATTGTAACTATCGACCAAACAAAGCTTGTATACAATTTGTTTCAATGCGTTATGTATATTTAACCAGACTAGTAAGTATAATTTGGCCAAGAAATTATTTGAACTACAGCCAGCCAGAGTGCAAGCTTGCAACAACCTTAAGTATTGTAGTATGTACATAAAGTTAAATTTCAGATCATAATACGATAAAGAGCATCAGCATGGTAAAAGTATCTTTAAAATTGTTATCTTTAACTGTAAAAATTGTAATTATTGGTTTAGGAAAATATTTAAATCTAACTATATAGGATACAAGACTACATTTTTTTGGAAGCTATATGTCATTTGAAAATTTAATGCATACCAAACAACTATTGTAATGAACTATTATAATTAATTTGCTGAAAACTTAACTTTTTAAAGTGGTGGCATATAGGGTAATTGTAGCTGTTACTTTAAATTATATAAATGTTTAGTTGAGTGTGATCCCAACATTCGTTAAAAGTAGAAGTTTTATTTAAAAATATTTTTATAAAAATCTTAATCAAGTGAAAAATTTAAACTATTATTTCTTCCATGTTAATATTACACTTTTTAATGTTCTATTAATTTGTTCTAAAGATAAAGCTTGAAATAAAATCAATTAAATAGATTTTGAAAATATCTAGTAAGATAAACACTAGAAAAAACTTTAAACTGTGATTTTTGTGTGTGTGATGTGACACTATTTTAAGAATACATTTTTATTCTAGTGAATAAATTGTTCCTTATTGAAACTAAACATTCAACTAATCTTGAAATAATTTTATTTTTTAATCCATGTACTAGAGTTTAAAAATAATATAATAAATAAAAACTACTATTCCCACTTTATAGTTCATAGTATGAAGTCTGATACAATAGAAACAATATTAAAAACATTCTACTTGAAGTGAATATCTTTTAAATGAACGTACCCCCGATTGCCCTTCGACGCCAAGGTAATGAAACCTCCGCTACGGTCGGTGCGTCATCATAATCAATGTGGGGCTTAGAATACTGCTTGACCAGGCGAGCTTTCCGAGGATTGAAGCCTGGTAAGTTGGATATTTGGGACAACAAACTTGACTCTGGTGTCCCATCAACTAAGCCCATACAGTGGGACACAAATAAAAAATTATGAAATGAATTAATGAAGGATATATAAGAACTACTCCATTATAATGAATACTAATATCTAAGCCTTCGTTTAGTCTTATTATACAAATGGAAATGTAAGATAGAATAGTTTCTATATTCAATTTGAGATTCTACAATTAAACATTTTAAACTTAAAGACACCAAAGATCATAATATTTTTTTCTTTTTGCCACCATGTTGTCTCTAACTTTTATAACTGCAATATTACAGATATTTTTCTTTTTATACTTTAATTTAACATAGTAATAAGATCACAAATTGCTTGCATCATATCATATATTTGCTCTAAATTAAAATTTTAACCTTTTCAGAGTATTCAGAGTAAATTTAGGGAAAAGGTTGAATTAATGCAATTAATAAAATAAAATCTGTTTTCTCATTTCTCAGTGACTTATTAAAAATAAATGGCATCACACCAGGGTTTACTTATGCACAAGGTGTCTACTGGGTCATGAAAGTCCCTGAAAAGTCACGGAAATATTGTTGTTTGAATTTCCTGTGCATTGTAACAACACGAATGCGTTGAATGTCAAGTCACCCACTACCCATGATGCCATGTGCTAGCCACAAGTTGCCTGGTTATTTTTACTTTGCTACCAAGGACAAGGTTAACGTTCACCATCTAGTTAAGGTTTAATGTTGCGTGTGAGTGCATTATGAATATATATATATATATATATGCATTATATAACGTTCAACCGCTTATCAAGGGAATTTTGTGGTCAAAAAAGGTCACCAAAAGTAACTAATTTTGGTTTCTCCAGCTCAAGTAGACACCCTGGTGCAAATAGTACCAGAATCGATTAAAATACCTCTCCTAGCTGTACACAAGTTTATCAGTTACAGTTTTAAAGTCATCTCTGATCCAACCTCTTACATCTTGGCCAGTGAAATTCTTCTTTTGGAATAACCTCATCAGAGGCCTTAGGACATCCCATTTTACTTTTAGGATCAAATTTTTTTTTAACTTTCTTTAGTAAGTGTCTTACTGCCCATTTGGATCATCCTTCATAACTTTTTTTTTGCACCATCTTTTACTACTCGTTTGGGCTATACACATTTCATAACTTAAACCTACTTAAAGTCACTAGATAAGGAAGGTGAATTCAGCATTCACCTGGATAAACGATGATAAAAAAGAAGTGTGCAGAGTCATATTCCCAACTTTTAAAACCAGGCCAATCAGTGGAGGAGCTACGGATTGACGGAGGCTTGGAGAGAGATTTGGGGGCGCAATCTTAAGAGGGTTTGTAGGGGCACTAATGTTGTAGAAGAAACAAAAAAAAAAGATGAAAGGGACAACTTAATTTTATCAAAATGAGGATAGGATACATCTCATTATATTTTCCCCAAACTATTGTTGGAGGCGAGATACCTAGATCTACGTTTGTCAACCAGCTTTATTTCCAAAATCCTGCACATTCTGTGATTATTATGTTGAAATAATGTCTAGATATGCATGATTTAGAAGTTTTAGGCAACAATTCGAGTGAAAAATAAAAACTAGCTGCTACTAGATCCCTGGTAAAAATAGTTTAAAATAATGTTGGCAGTAGATCAGTTTCTTAACAATGAAGTGACATGATAACATGAGGGCTAAGTGAAGAAGTGAGGTAAAGGGAAAACAATGTTTTAAGCACCATAGGAGAGGAGGGCGAGGGCGGGAGAAGATAACCAAACCAAGCTTCTCCACTGAGGACAATCATTTCTTGTTCCAAACTCTCAATGATGATTATTCCAAAACAAACATATTTATTTGCAAAGGATGATTGCCTTACTTGCATGATGATTGGTTTGGAGGTTTTTATGGGATGACGCAATCATATTTAGGAGTCTACCCAATGTTATGATTAGAGGCAGCTCTGAATTTTATAAAAACAATATTTACAATCTTATGTGGCCTTTAGATGAATATTTCAATGTGTTCTATAACAGTATTAATAGGTAGTGATGTCATATCATCTCAAGAGCACAGCTAACAGAGGGGGTGGGGGGAACAGGGAAGCACAATACCATGTGTCCCCTACTATTGATGTGCGCAAAGTTGGGCTGGGGTTAGGATCTCTTTAAATCTATAGAAAGGCCCCACGGGTCTTAAAATTTGGTGTGAAATTTTCTCAAAATAGAGTATTAATACACATATCAGCAATAAATAAATAAGTTAATCTTTTTTTAACTTTAGAATATTTAAAACCCCCATACATTTTGTAAAGCATACAAAAGCAAAGTTTTATCCAAATTGACATGGTTTGTTTTTTGAATGCTTAGAATTATATTATAGAACTAGGGCTTTGTTATGTATCAGGTTCATTCTTAGGTAAAAAGGCCCCAATTTTATGTGCAGCCCCCCACTTAGAGAGCTGTTAAATGTATTTGTCTCTGGTCCAATACTAGTGCTGACTTACTTACTTTATGGCATTAGGCACTCAAAGTTCATGCCCCACTTAAAAAAAGTATGCCACCTATTCCTAGCTTGCTTGAGCTATTTCTCTCCAGTCTCCCTCATTACACCCTATCCCTGGTTTGAGTTAGTT